>SNQJ01S0089194.1:8936-34053 GCA_010110895.2 Picea sitchensis
TAACATAATTCATTTTTCTATGATGCCTCAAGTGGAAGGCAGGGTCCTGTGGATGGAATGACCATGCTCATAGACCACCAACAAATATGGTTTATCCTCTCATGAAGTGCATAAAACATGTGAATTCAAATAACCAAGTATATTATAAATGTAATCCACTTGTCAGACTCTAGGTGTCTAGACTCCATCAAGCAATTTAGAATCTTCTACCCTAGCCTTGTGGGGAAGTTGGTTGGACTACCTAATGGACCGACGTCATTTATTGCACAATAGCCTTTATTTGAGGATATGTGAGGTAGTTTGTATTCATCAAAAGTAAATGAAATCAAGTGGCTAAAGAAATGTTGAAGCGGTTTCCCAAGCCCTTTAGCACAATCCTCTTAACCTGGAAAAGTGACAGTGAGCAATAGAGTTACACCATCCACTTCAAGTGGATGAAACCCGTCAAAACCCCAAGGGGGTATAAAATTGGAGCTTGACCCCATCTCAAGGGAAATGGAAAACCTATGGATCCATATTTTAAGTATCTAACCATTAAGGACGTTGGGGAGCAGTGATAAACCTCAAGACTGGGAGGGGTCATACCATGGACCAAGAAGTGATTGAGTGAGATTTTGTTGCTCAAAACTCGATGGTCTTCCAAGTGAAATTATACACGGAGGAAAGGGAAAGGGTCATGAAAAAATGTATGGAAATAATTCCAATAAAAGTGCCAAAGGTACAAACGCAAGCATGTGAGAAAATAAATACATGCTTTTGATTTTAAAATTTACATCCCTTTAATAAAAATCCTTGTTTGTGTGCTTCTAGAAAACATGCTTTAATGGTTAAACAAGTCACACATACTCATAAACAACATTGCTCTTATTTGTTAGAAATTTTCTCATACATTGTAAACTTTAGAAATTAAATAAAAAAGCTCTACCTTTCGCAATTTTACATTCTTATCTTGCATTTATTTCTACATCTTACATTCATATAATATAACCACATAATATAAAGGGAGTGTTTGACCTCTCACAAAAAAAATTGAATCTAAATAGCCCCATCCTATGAGATATTGTAATGGTAGAATTCCACCAATCACTGGAGTCAATGGGGGCATGGTGCAGTGAACCTCGGGTTAACTCCCTAGCCCCATTAGCTTGTTCATTCTAATGTCAATGCTCTTAGGAAGGTTTTTCCATTATGTTGGAAAGGTGTTGACAGAATAAAGAGAAATGTACCCCAAGTTTCCCACTCCACCCCAACAAAAAAATGATAAATGTGGACTAATATGAGCCATTTATGAAGTAAAACAACATTCTAAACCTATGCAAGGAAATGACGGGTATGCACATGATAGTTTGGGGTCCTATGATGGTGTTGGCAAGAAATTGAGAAAATAAATAGAAATGCACCACAAGTTTTCCATTCCATCCCTACAAAAAAATGATAAATACTTACTAATATTAGACATTTATAAAGCAAAATGGCATTCCAAGCCTAAACAAGGAGATGATCAATATGCACAAGATAGTTTTAGGTCACCCCCTAGGACCATGACAACTTCCCACCTTACCCAATGTGGGTATGATTCCCTCAACACCCTAATTCATGTTTCTTAATTTCTAAATCTTTATGGGTCTACAGATCAACTAGTAAGACTTATGCTTTAATGTTTTGTATGGCTATTATACATGAATTGAAATTTTTTATTTTACTCTAAGACAATTTTCAGTTTTGTACGATCCATTTTTTTGTGTAAAATGTCATGTATATATATTATGATCATTTTAATAGTTAAAAGAAACATTTTAATTGATTTAAAAGAACAAACAAAGCTTATCTTTAAAATTACAACTCATTATACATCATTTTTGCACTCCAAAAAAATTATATGTTCACTCAAAAAATGTATATTCCAAAACAAGGAAAATAAAGCAAAATGACATTCCAAGTCTAAACAAGGACATGATCAATATGCACAAGATAGTTTGAGGTCACCCCCTACGACCATGACAATTTCCCACCCAATGTGGGCATGATTCCCTCAACACCCTAATTCATGTTTCTTAATTTATAATTATGTATGGGTCTATAGATCAATTAGTGAGACTTATGCTTTAATGTTTTGTATGGCTATTATACATGAATTGAAATTTTTATTTTACTCTAAGACAATTTTGAGTTTTGTACTATCCATTTTTTTTTGGTGTAAAATATCATGTATATATATTATGATCATTTTAATAGTTAAAAGAAACATTTTAATTGATTTAAAAGAACAAATAAAGCTTATCTTTAAAATTACAACTCATTATACATCATTTTTTGCACTCCAAAAAAATTGTATGTTCACTCAAAAAAATTATATTGCAAAACAAGGAAAATAAAGCAAAATGGCATTCCAAGCCTAAAGAAGGACATGATCAATGTGCACAAGATAGTTTGAGGTCACCCCCTAGGACCATGACAATTTCCCACCCAGTGTGGGCATGATTCCCTCAACACCCTAATTCATGTTTCTTAATTTCTAAATCTTTATGGGTCTACAGATCAACCAGTGAGACTTATGTTTTAATGTTTTGTATGACTATTATACATGAATTGAAATTTTTTATTTTACTCTAAAACAATTTTGAGTTTCGTACGATCCATTTTTTGTGTAAAATGTCATGTATATATATCATGATCATTTTAATAGTTAAAAGAAACATTTTAATTGATTTAAAAGAACAAACAAAGCTTATCTTTAAAATTATAACTCACTATACATCATTTTTGCACTCCAAAAAAATTACATGTTCACTCAAAAAAAATTATATATTCATATTGCAGCTTACTAATCTACCATGTTCAACCATGTAAAACTCCAATGCTCATATTTACTAAAAAAAAAAATGTCAAACTCATATCATAATTATATTTTACATGATACTTAAGTACAATACATTAGTACTAAGACAACCCCAATGAAAGAGACAAAAATATCAATTAAATATGTATTTTGCTAAGACAACTCCAATGAAAAAGACTTAAATATTGATTAAATGTATGTTTTATCAAGAACAACAAGCTCTATAAGAGGCATAATTGGATTCTGGTATATCTTTGAATTGCAATAGGGAATCTGTCTCTTACTATCATGTATGGCGGTAAGTTTGATTGAGTTGGAACCTACAAGTAATCCAAACATGGGTAGCCTCAACAATGACTTAGTTAGGGGGGAATAGAGGGTTCCAAGAAGGAGATAGGGTTGACAATACCTTTGGATTTGGAGTAAGTTTATAAACTACTTTGGTTGGTTGACTACAATCGATCTTGCTAGGGTCCAAAAAAGTTCACAAGGCATTAGCCATCTGGTAGGAATGGTAGTCCACCCAGGGTGTCAACGACCCTAGAATAAACATTGACCAAGTTTTCCAAAAAATCTAACGACCTCTTGGTTCATTGCTTTATAATCAATTATCACTAGATGAAGTATGTTATAAATGGTTTTCCCCTACTTCAATTAAAAGAGAGAGAGAAAGGTATATTCTTATGAGAAGAAAATACTACATGGACATAAAAAGGCTCTCCCCTCCACCTAAATTAACATATAACAATAATATGAGTAGAACTTGTCTTTTTTAGAAGGATACATGAGATGAAGAGTCTAACATTTACCTCTCTTAAAGTGCAAATGATCGGAAAGCATCTCAAATAATCAAGACAATTATAACAATTTGTGAATGAATAAATCACTACAATCTAGAATTTATATGTAATAAATGTAAATCTTTTAAACCATATTAAGAATATAATTGTCCAATAAACATAAACATAAGATAACATTTAAATCTTCTTCACCAACTTAAAATAGAAAAATAAATAAGATTCCTCTCCCATTAAGTATATCCCTTTTCTTATCATTGCTTAATTATATCATTGCTTAATTATAGTAAAGTTTTATTACTAATTAAATTAGAAATATCTATTCAACTCTTTCTAATCTAATTCCTCAAGCTTTAAACAACCACTAAAAAAATTATAGGTTTTTAGTATATTTTATATAAATTATTATGTAGAATTCAACCACTAAACTTCAATAGTGGAAAAGTTTAACATATCATGTTTTTCAAAAAAACCGTAATCGTATATATACTAAAAGTTGTTATCCATTTTATTATACTTCAATGTTTTATTCAATTTATTATATGTTGTTTAAAGAAATCATTCGAGAATGGAGGGAAACTATCCCATATATCTATCATTCATATCATTATTACAACGAATTAATTTGATAATAATAACTTTGATAAAAGTGGTAGAGTTGAAGTTTGATTACTAATAAAGATTATTAGGATTAAAATTATTAATGAATTTTAAATTTCAATTTATTATATCTTTTAATTAATAATAAATTTAATAAAAGTGATAAACTATCAAAATTGTTAGGATTAAAATTATTAAAGAATTTTCTATTTTCGTTTGGGTTGTCATTAAATACAATTTATTAAAAAAAATGTAAAATTTATTAATCTACTCAACATAATTTAAAATGAAGAAATTTGTGTTTGATAGATAAGAAATTAAATAAATTTGAAAATATTGTATTTGGATTTATAATTGTGTAAGAAGTTTGAAACATCCATCAATTCAATTCAAGTAGACACTTTACCCATCATGGATTCTTAAAGCAAGAATAATTAAACAACCACTTAAAAATTTATAGATCATTCATTTATTTGATCCAAATTAGTATGTAAGCTCAACCACTAGATTTTAATATTGCAAGATAAATATTGCTTCACAATGCAAGTTTATCATTATGCCTTTCAAAAATGTTAAATAAATTTTGCATTTTTATTAAAAAAATATGTTGATCTTTTTAAAATGACATTATCTTTTGAATTTTCTTAAAAGAATTTTTTATGGATCAAATTTAAAATTTTAATCCATACTCATACATATCAACATATCAAAAGTTGTTATTCATTTTAATGTATTTAAGTGTTTATTCATTTGTTTATTTTAAAAAAATTAAAGAAAATTCTCATTAAATTATTTTTAATGTACTTCAATATTTTATTAGTTTATTATGTTTTTTAAAGAATATTTATTTATTTTAAAAAAATTAAAGAATATTTTCATTAAATAATTTTTAATGTACTTCATTATTTTATTAATTTATTATGTTCTTTAAAATTATTAAAGAATGTTTTATTAGTTTATTATGTTTTTTAAAGAAATTAAAAAATATTTATTTATTTTAAAAAAATTAAAAAAATTTCTCATTAAATAATTTTTAATGTACTTCATTGTTTTATTAATTTATTATATTCTTTAAAGATATTAAAGAATGGAACGCAGATATCTATCATTCATATCATTATTACACCAAATTCTCATGGTACTATAACCTGGTGATAGAGTAGAAGTGTGATTATTACTATTCAACATTGTTAGGATTTAAATTATTAAAAAATTTCAAGATTGCTAAGATTTAAATTATTAAAGAATTTCAAATTTCAATTTATTACAACTTTTAATCATTAATAAATTTAATAACAATTTTTAATTATTAATAAATTTAATAAGAGTGGTAGACTATCAATATATCAATATTGTTTGGATTAAAATTATTAGCAAATTTTAAATTTAATAAAATTATTAGCAAATTTTAAGTTTAATAAAAGTGGTAGACTATCAATATTATTTGGATTAAAGTTATTAACAAATTTCAATTGTTATTTTAGTTCAATTTTTTATTAATTAAAATTATTATATTAAATTTATAATAAAAAAAATTGCTAAGTTTATCAACCTTCTCAAACAATTTAAAATGAAAAAATTCATGTTTCATAAATAATAAGTTAAAAAAAAATGAAACTACTAATTTATTTATTTTTTAAATAAAAAAATTATCTATATCTTTTAATTAAAAAACATACAACCTAAAACAATTATTTATAAGATTTAATTAAAAACATACAATCTAAGACAATTATTTATAAGATAAGAGATAACCAAACTAAGGATTTTTTGTTTAATTGATTTTTCATCCTTTTTATTGAAATTGAGTTATAAAAATCATTAATGTGAATCAAATTTAATCTTTTAAAAGATCCCATCACAATAATTTTGAAGCTTCATATTCTAAACATTTGCCTCAAGTTGGTCATGTCAATTCTTTGTCAACTATTTTTTAACTTAATCATTAGAAGATTCTATCCAACCATATTCCATCTTCAAATTGGTCATGACAATTCTTTGTCAACTATCTTGCAACTTAATCATTTGAAGATTCTATCCAACCATATTTCATCTTCAAATTAGTCATGTCAATTATTTGTCAACTATCTTGTAACTTAATCATTTGAAGATTCTATCCAACCATATTTCATTTTCAAATTGGTCATGTGAATTCTTTTTCAACTATCTTCTGACTTAATCATTCGAAGATCCGACCATATCCCATCTTCCATACAATGGTCCTATGAATGGTCATTATATCGCTTAGCACCACATTAGACAATAGTGGGCAATGTATTTACAAGATTCGAAATGTCTTCCCAAAGTCTCCTAATCAATAGTCATTTTGTTACAATGTTAATCAATAGTCATTTTGGTACAATGTTAATATTTGTATCACTTGCACTTAGAAAACAATGGACAAGTTATTCACAAGATTTGAAGTGTCTTCTTAACGTCTCTTAATCAATAGTTATTTTGGTGCAAAGTTAATATCTATATATCACTTAACATCACATTATAGAATAGCAAGCAAAAGATTTGAAGCAATCTTTTTAACATCACATTAGTGTCTCTTAATCAATAGTTATTTTGGTGCAAAGTTAATATCTATATATCACTTAACATCACATTATAGAATAGCAAGCAAAAGATTTGAAGCAATCCTTTTAACATCACATTATAGAATAGCAAGCAAAGTGTTCACAAGATTTGAACCAATCCTTTTCTCATCATAAGGTGTCCACAAGATTGAACCAATCCTTTTCTCATAATAGTCATTTTGAATGTTAATTTTCCATTTTTTAATCCAACTTTACAAAAAAGGCCCTACTTGTAATCTAAGGATATCCCAAATCTCTTCTGTAATCTCAAAGGCATTTTCTGGCTCAATTCTCGGGCAATTTATGAGTGGCAATGCTTGTATTGAATGTGCCTTTGGTGAGGCCGTCTCCTTCATAAATCCAAGCCTTGCAGCAGAAACTAAACTTATGTGATGCGTAGACACCATCTTTCCAAATCATATCCACCTTACTTTTGATACCCTTACAACGATTCCACCTTATCAACAAAGAATATGCATTGTGGAACACAATCCTCATCAGAGATAATAGATCACCTGGTTTGCCATGGGGTGTATGAAATATATTTCAACTTTATCACCTGGTTTGCCATGGAGTGTATGAACATATATTTCAACTAAACATCCAACAATAGTAAATATTGAATGGAAATGTCCTTATACACTAGGTCATTTTTATTGCTAGCATGAACTATATAATAAGAAGGATAAAAGAAGAAAGTGGGATTAATGTAAAGACGTTGTCTAAACATTCGACTTTTTGAATTTTTTCACCGGAATCCAGCAAAACAGATTTTGGTGAAATCATTATTTTCTGTTGTTTCAATTGCATTTTTGAATGCATGAATGGATTCAGCACCCTAAAAAACCCTCGGGGCACTCGAATTATACAGACTCAATCACTCAAATCTGGAGTTCCAACAATTTTTGACCAGATTTAAATAAAAATTGATCGAAAAACATGCCCATAAAAACTCCAAAAAATCTAATATTTAGACTACACGTTAATGTAAACAATTGTGATATATCATACCTCTTTCTGTCTCACAGACATATGCTTAGATAAACAAGCATATGTTTCTGTGCATGTATACATATAAATCTCTCTCTAAATAATAAAACATCACACCAGAAGAATGAAGGGGGCTATGGAGAGTTCACTATGTAGGTAGCTTATGCTAAGAATAAATCAATGTTGTAGCTTGAGGATGGTTTCTTCAAGGTCATGCATGCTTCTCTAGCAAAAAGGGGAGTAAGTTTCTCATGAAAAAGACCAAAAAAAGGTAAGAGAATGCTTACAGAAAAGGTAGTGAGAACTTTGGTCCCTGGCTTAGGTTCGTCTAGTAGTGGACATGCTAAACACAGGTACATAGAATATTTTATTTGATTTTAAAAGTCCCATCCCTTTTCCTACAAAGCTCTGCTAATATGACCCATGTGAATACATGTATTTGATTTTAAAAGTCCCATCCCTTCTCCTACAAAGCTCTGCTAATATGCTTCTAGAAAACATGATTTTGATTTTAAAAGTTCATCCCTTCTCTAAAAACCCAATGTTGATGTGCTTCTAGAAAACATGCTTTGATGGATAAAGCAGCCACACATATTTACAAAGAAATATGACTATTGTTTGTTAGATATTTTCTCATAAACTAAAAACTTCAGAACTTCAATCTGAAAATCTCTACCTTTAACAGCTTTATATTCTCATCTTGAATTGATTTCTACATCCTGCACTATATATATATAACCACAAAATATCAAAAGAGATGTTGGACCTCAATGGAAATTGCCAGTCTAGATTTTGTAAGGTAACCATTCATTATAAGCTTTATTGCCCACTTTGGATCTCAGACACTTGCTAAATGAATGAATAGTTGTTATCAACTTCAGAGACCACTGGTCTATTGTAAAAGAGAATTACAAACTATATTGGATCTCAGTGTGCACTATGAAAATGTTTCAACGGTAAGACAAAACATGTATAAGAATTTAACACTATGCAAGTTCATACAACCCTCAAGTGGAAAGGAAAATCGAACCAAGTGGTAAGAAAAAAAAATTGTATTCAAATGAAAATTGTCTCCCGAGACAGAATAATCCTTTTCTTTACATGATTTGCCATTTCAATGAAGGCAGATAAAGAGCTTGCAGCAGCAAGAGATGAAAAATCTCACATAAAAGAACATTTACCACTTCAAAAATATTGCCCACATGCTCTTGATGTGGTACTAGAGTGTCAAATGAGTTCATAGTTCACACTGCAACAGCTATTTGGTTAAAGAATTGCCACATTGTCAAAGTGGTAAAACCTTTTATTAGCTAGTTATGTACTTCCATGTGCTGTAGAAAATAAAGCCATAGGAAATAATAAACATAATCATTCGAAGTGGATAAAATTTGAATCTTCAAACGATCAGAAAAGAAAACATGGTATAAATAAGTTTATATTGTAAAGAAAATGTAATGCATCTATTTATTGCTTTGTTTCTTTGAGAAAAATCAAGCAGTCCAATCAATGAACAAATTCTAGGAGACACATCTCTATATCAGAGATTAATGTGTCGGACATTTTCCATAGCTGGGTTTCTATCTGAACCATTTACTGTTTAAAAATGAAACTCAAGAATAATACAAAGCTATATGACTGTCACATCGAATTCATTACAATATTATGTGTTTAAGATTGTATTCAGACTTTGCCGTTCCCCATGGTGTCTGCAAGATTTGTGTTTGTCATTCAAACCCTGGTAAAATGATTCAATTTTTTTGTTAGGGCATAGTTTTATAAATTTATTTACACTGGCAGTCCACCTACTTCGCTGGCAGTCGCTGGCCTTCCTAACCTTTCATCAGTGATTCTTCTGATTATAGATTTGGAAGCATCCCTTTAGAAGCTAATTAAAAGACTTCAAATGTCTCCAACTTCAGAGCACCAAAGAACATTCAAAATGGTTTAGCTTGAAAGGGCATTTATGAAAGACAATCGAAGCATGCTTTGTGAGATGCCATAGAACAGCTGACTTTTCAGATTTTATTTTGTTTCAAACAGAATATCAGGAAGTGTAATCCTATTTCCATTACATCCTATCGCTTAACATTAGTCTACAGCAGATGCTAGGCAAGTTTGATTAATTGTTCTAAATGGCAGCTGCCAAATGGTCGGTCCTAAATATCCAAGGGAATATCTTTTTTTAACCATGGGAATCAGTAACTAGTTAGAGTGACCTAGGCCAGGTCTGGGTATCCAAGGGAATACCTTACTTGCAACCACAACAAACACCAAAATATATTCCAAAATCCATAATGGGCATTGGAGTACCTATGCCTCTATACCTAGGGCAGTTTCAGATGCTAGGCAAGTTTGATTAATTGTTCTAAATGGCAGCTGCCAAATGGTCGGTCCTAAATATCCAAGGGAATATCTTTTTTTTTCAACCATGGGAATCAGTAACTAGTTAGAGTGACCTAGGCCAGGTCTGGGTATCCAAGGGAATACCTTACTTGCAACCACAACAAACACCAAAATATATTCCAAAATCCATAATGGGCATTGGAGTACCTATGCCTCTATACCTAGGGCAGTTTGTGCTTACCGGAGCTTACTCTAAGAGGAACTGTAACAGATTTCTTCTAAAGGATAGCCATGTTGGAAGAACTCAATGATTCTACTGTTTGCTACTGATATATCCATGATTTGGAAATTAACAATGTAGATTTGTTCCAGAGGCTAGTCAATGGCAGTGAAAGACCCAATATAAGATCTTCTTCCCTTCGCAGGGCACTCTATACATCAAATAAGGGCAAAAATTTTCTTCCCCCTCAAATGATAAACAACAAAAAGATTGCTTGTCCTGAAAAGCACTGAGCGGGTATCAACATCTAATTTCCATTTGGCTTTCAAGTTATGATTTTTTTTCAAGGATTTATTTCTCTCTCGTTTTTTTGAAGCTGGAAAAGCTGAGGGCTTAAACATAGTTCCATGCATATTAGGCACCCACATGTTTTCACTGTGGCTTGGGAGGTCAGCACCGTGCCACTTGTAAATTTTCAGTGATCACATATAAGGGAGTTCTCAAGACTAGAGGAACAACCTAGTAGTTGTGGAAGTAGAATTTCACTCATTAAAACTTAATATTGAACCCGTAATGGTGCCACTGCCCAGTATGAAAGGGGCATGCAGGTTAGTGGTAGAGCAACCTGTCAGCTAGGGGCAGGTTCTGGGTTTGATTCCTAGCCTGTCCAATTTTCAACGTGGTATCTAAGCCAGGCATTGAGGTTAATTAATGGGGTGGCTAGGAGGCCTAAACCAAAGTGTGGTTTCAAAGAGGATGTTAGAGGTAGCAATCCACCCCTTGATATCGAACTGATAAATGTGCCCAAGCATGAAAGGGGCATGTAGCTCAGCGGTAGAGCAGCCCACCAGTCAGGGTTGATTGATGGGGTGGCTAGGAGACCTGAGCCAAAGTTTGGCTTGGAAGGGGGTGTTAGAGGTAGCAATCGAAACCTTGTCATCTAACTGTTGAGGGTGCCCAGCATGAAAGGAGCATGTAGCTCAGTGGTAGAGCAGCTCACCAGTTAGGGGTAGGTCCTGGATTTGATTCTTATCCTGTCCAATTTTCAACAATAGTCAATTTTGATCCTTGTTATTTTATAGGAGTACAACTGTCAGTGGTAGTCAGTTGAGCTTGTTCCAAAAAAAAGCATAGGCGTTACTAAAACAGGTAGGCAAACAAACAATTCAGAACTCAAGGCACCCTTCTAAAGGTGCAGGCTGTAGTGGCTTCATTGTTTCTCTAAGAAACTGTTCCATTGTTTCTTTGAGATTGAAATCAAGGCCTAAACCTGACGCTCTGCTTGAATCGAAGCACAGTGCTCCAACAAACAGCTTCGGGTAAGGAGGAGGAAGGGGGTACTTACATCTTCCATTTTGCATTCAAAAATGGCAAAAGCAACCAGTGATTCACTTCATAAAAATACACCTTCGGCCAAGGAACCTTTCTGAATCAAAAATTTGTATATAACTGTGTCTGAGGGAAATGCAAAATTATATATATTTATTATTGCTTTGTCTGAAACTTGCCAATACGAAAACATTTGTCACAATTATTTAGCAGATATCGTAAATATTTTAAAACTCTGTCAACTTAAGAATATTTCTGATGGGCAAGAGATTGAACTTAAGAATATTTCTGTCAAACTCACACCCATCACCAAATTCCAAAATTGAAGACACCTCTAGACATCTCGGGTCAAATTGTCATTTGTGTACCTACTTCTTTGATGATGGAGTTGACAATCTATGTTGCATGATTGTACGAGTTCATAAGGACCAACAGTTCCTATCAGTATGGCAGGAACAACCCAGTAAAGCCAGTGCACCTTGCTTTCGAAGAAATGACATTTCAGAACAAGTGAACCCTTGCACCTTCCAGTAGGTGGGGGGTCTTCCTGGGCCCACACCAACTTCAAAAAGTCCCCCACGCTAGCAGTCTTTTAGGGGCCTTCTTTTCGGGGTATGCAGAGGCAGACCAATGGACATTTACAGTGTACTTATATTTTTTAACGGCTTTGTTCAAACCTTTCAGGGAAGGTGATTTGGGGAGTGCCCCCAGTCATTGAAACCTGACACCACTTTGAACAAAATTGAATCGCGATTTTCGAAAATGCCTAAGCAAAATTGAACAAAGTTGTAAGTGACTAAACTGTGATGACCAAAAATTCTTAAGCGACCTAAGTGGATGGACTTCCAGGCCACGACGATACCATGGATGCCTAATCAGTATGCTAATAGGTATGGAGTTATAAATGAGTGGCCTTAATTACCAGCTCATAATCAAAATCAGAAAAACAAATGGATACACTCGTTCTGCAATAAACCCTACTACCCATGTACGCATCTGGGGACCTATAATTATTTTTCAGACGCCATTAGGGCAATCAAACACAGACAAAAACAGACAAGAGAAGGGGTTAAAAAAACTCATTCATACCTCTGAGCATACTTGGGCGAGTTGTTGAGAATCTCAAACCTGGCCTTCTGGGCCATGGCACTCTGAGGATCAGAGGCCATGGGAATACACCACTCCGATGGATGGCGTTTGAAGAACTCCCAGTCCGGCACAGCGACCAGCAGGGCGAAGAACACTCCCACGCCATATGTGACGATCATTCTTTTAAAAGACCAAGTGTAATACCCCACAACTCCCGCAATCAGAGCCGACACTATCAAAGAATAATGCAGGAATTGCAGTACAATTTCCTGCAACCGAACCCCCTCAGTACCCATTTTTCTTCTTCTTCTTTTCTATTTCAGGCACCAAATAGTGGGATTTTTCTCTTTAATGTCTCCTATAAACTGGGGTATGTCCTATTACGGACCGAATTCAATTCAATTCAATTCATTATAACGATATTGTTCAGCACAATTTCGCTGGCAGTCCACCTACTTCTTCGGGAGTCAGGCTCGAAATCGAATACATACAAGTACAATATGCTCATCTGTAGTCGACGTGTTTTGCTTTGAATTTAAAAGGTGTCTGTCTATCGCTGCCCACTGAGGAAAAATAAATGCAGACATACTGGTAATTAGTGTATGCATTGAATACTTTAATCTGTTGGTACACAAGTCAGGCCCATGCACGTAGTAATGGTTTGTAATTATGATAAGCATATACGACCAAATTTGGTTATAAAGGGAGGTTTTTTTTTAACTTCATTTTTTTTAAATTTGAGTTGGGATTTATTCATTCAATTTATTATCGATTTATGTTTTTAGAAATTTATGTTTTTTAAATTAAATTTAAATTAATGAGGATAAACTCCCATATATTTATCCTAAATTACAGTTCAACTAATTAAGAGAGCCATTTTATATCCTAAATTACAGTTCAACTAAATAATAGAGCCATTTTTAAATATAAATACATCACATTCACCGAAAACGAGTTTAAACCTGACCATATTATATTATATTTTGTGAAAGAAATGTTAAGTGTGTGAAGAAAAGATTATAAAATAAAAATTATTTAATTATTCAAATTATTGTGTTGAAAGGTGTTTTATAATTTAGTATGGTATGGGAAAATGTTAATATTACATAATGTATTAAAATAATAATAGAAAATTTAAAATTATATATATATATATATATATAATTATTTTATAAAACTTGATAAAAGTTTGTATTTCTAGAAATTTGAAATCCTCTTACTACTTAATAAATTTGAGGTTAAGATAAATTTATATTAATAAAAATCTAAATTATATATTGCTTAAATTTTTATGAAATTTATGATTAAAAAATATAATAGTTTTAAAATTTATTTAAATTTAAATATTAAATAAATTTTCTAATTTAAATAGAATGAAAATCTTAAAATTATTTTAAATAATATTTACAATAAATCACAAAATAAATATATTTAATATTTAAAATTAAAATTATTATATTTTTAATATTTAAAATTATAAATCCTCGGATGGGGTGACATGTAGCGCAGCAAGGTCATGCGGTCTAAAGCCTGGCCTGGCCATAAATAAGGGTTGTCGGCTCCCATCCCCTCACCATTAAAGATGGGAGCAAGCCCCAATAGCCAGCCTCATGCCATGAGACCTCTCACTCGCGTGAGGAGTCCGGATGCACAGAGAATTAAGGAGGGAGCCTTAATGGAGGAGCCTGTCACGTCCACCCTCCCAGATATCAATGAACTTTGCTATGGCATCACCCATTTCGATCTCGGCCCGCACCAGCCTTGCTACTCTGAACTCTAGTGCAATTATAGGAACACCACCGTCACTTTGGCCATCGCTCTTCACATCCCCATGCCGAGAGAAAGAGGGAAGCCCCGCAGGGGCTCCACCTGGTATACTTTTGCTGCTCGTCAGAAGAGACAGCAACGATTCGAAAGAGCATTGTCCATGGCTTGAACGCAGCTCGTCCGCAGAGCAAGGAAACTCATGACACCTCCCATGGCATATGTGGAGGAGCTCTTTCCGGAAGAGCCAATTCAGGCTCCCACGGCACATCTCCTCTTTACTATACTTGACAATTGGCAGCCTCCAAGCTGCCTTCAGGGGGAGACCACTGGGGCGCAGCCAAACAACAATAGCAGGGAAGACCAGATGGAGGAGTTCCCCACGTGCTATATTGAAGAGGAGATTCTAGAGGAGCTAGACTTGCAGGAGGTCGCGTGCGCAAGAGAACATTTCTCGGGCAGTCACAACGAGAATGCTAAGGGGAAACAGGTCAAGACACGGGGACTGGAAGCGCCCATGGAGCAGCAAAGAGGGAACGCGACAGGCGAGGCCGCAAACATCAGCCAAGGTGATGAATTGAAGGACGATGGTCAGGTGTGGGAGGGTGGCAAGGCCTTCATGCCACATCCCATATCCACCATGCAGGAATCATGGCGTGTCCAACCGCCATTCTTCCACCCGGAGCACCTGGCTCTGATGTTTGACTTGAGAAGCCAGGTGGCGGACCAAGTCCACCGTACCATCCTCATCAACCAGCACATTGATATGTTATATGATGCATACTCCAACGCACCAGTAGGGCAGAGATGCCCTACATGCGCGCAACCTTTCGTGTTGCTAGCTAGAGAGGGAATGCAGGAAGGCGATGCTGACATGGCCACCTCAGAGGCCACTGGGTAACTGTTTTCGTTAATGTTACTGGTTAGAATTTTAGTTTTGGTTAGATCTATGGCTCTGCAACTGTTAC
Source organism: Picea sitchensis (assembly GCA_010110895.2). Taxonomy (NCBI): domain Eukaryota; kingdom Viridiplantae; phylum Streptophyta; class Pinopsida; order Pinales; family Pinaceae; genus Picea; species Picea sitchensis. The sequence continues at coordinate 24,458 of SNQJ01S0089194.1, forward strand.
AGTTTAAACTTGCTTTATTTTTGAGATCTCTGGTTCATCTTCAGACTAGAGGTTGTCATCTGCCTTGGTTTCCTACGGGCAGGACAGATGGCCTCCTACTTTTTGACATGGACACCATAGGCTACCAGTTGTTCTGGTTTCCGTTAATTCGGCAGGACAGCTGGCAGACCAAGCATATTTGTACATTTTGACAGCTAATACAATAGGATCCACCTCTCTTTTTTTACTTAAAAAAAAAATATTTAAAATTATAAATAATATATTTTTAAAATATATTAAAATTTAAAAAATGATAAATATTATATTTTTTTAAATATGCATATTTTTAATATGGAAAATAATAAATATTATATTTTAAAAATATATTTATTAAAACATATGAAAGTAGTGAAAGAAATAAGAAATAAGTGTGTTCATTTTCCCATTTTATTTCATTTTAAAGTTTAACCAAAACTTCCAACTATTAATATGTTTTTTAACTATCATGTATTAATATGTTTTTTTAACTATCATGTTTAATTTTAGGGAATTAAAGGTTGAATATGAAATTTTGATGATGATGATGATGATTAACTTGCAATTCTTTATAATTTTGCTTATGTGCTCGAAAAGCGTTAAGAGAGGCTTTCCAAGATCACCATAGCTTTCTTGAGTTAAAAGGTTAGGAAGGTTGGTAGTGTGACTAATATTTTGAAATTGAGATATAATCTAAGTATAGGCTGGACAATCTAAGAGAATGTGTTTTTCATCTTCAACCTTCTTAGTGTCACAAAGGTGACACACTCTTTCATCCCATGGCGTTTTAGGAATTGATCAATGCCCAGTTTCACTATGGAGCTCGTGAGAATTTGTTCTTATCTTAGCAAGACTTATTTTTTCTTTACACTTGTCAAAACAGAGAGATAATTTTGATCTTCTAGCTTAGGGTTGATTACATCCTTATAATACCTTAATTTTCTTTTTTTCTCTAACTCTTTATCACACCACATTTTCTCATTAAATTTGATTTAATGATATTTTTAATAGTATCCTCATTCTACAAAATGGTGTCTTCCATGATTCTCCAATAGCTTAGCCAAGATTGGGCATCTTTATGCCATCCTCACTTGAGTCGAAGGTGGTTACGACTGGATTTTGAAACAATTTTAGGAAGTCTCTTGTCTTCCATGTTGTTAAACTTTTTCTTATACATTAGGTATCTAGTCATAGTCATGCTCTCAATGGGGGAAAGGCTTGCCTCTAAGAGGAGGATGGGATAGGGCGTATTTCCTTTAATTTTGAGATTATAGGTTACAAATTTCTTTTTGATTTGCTCTATATTTCTCCAGGATTCACGAGAGATATTGCATCCCCATACTTTGCATCCATATAGAATAACATGTGTAACAAGAGTCTCAAAGAGGAGTTTCTTCTTATCCGGTATCCAAAGATTGATTGATTTACAATTGTTTTCAAGCCCATAATAAGCTTTACATCCCCCAATAATGTTTTTCTCGATGCTATAATTCCAATTGAGCTTGTGGTGAATATTGATTCTGAGATATTTGTATGAAGTCACTTCCACCAAGTTGTTGTTGTCATATACGGAGGTATCATAAGTGATCTTATTGGATTTAATGATCATGACCTTAGTCTTGTCAATATTAACATTCATACCCATATTGTAGCAAAAATCTTTGAGGATTCTTAGTTGGTTTTCAAGATCGTGGGGACTCCTTTCCATAAGAACAATATCATCGGCATAAAGAAGAAGATTGATGACTATACCAGTGAAAGTAGGTCCGACTCAACCTACTTCTTCCAAGAAATCTTCTAGCTTGTCAATGTATATACCAAAAAGGGTAGGGGACAAGGGACAACCTTGCTTGACTCCAATACTGCAGTTAATCTCTTTCGACTAGCCCTCATTGTTCTTAAACTTGGCAATAACATTCTCATACAGCCTTATACATATTGTATTTTATTTTAAAATTTATTAAGATTTATGATGTTTATGTGTTATTAGTTATTGTGTGTTATTTTAAGAAATTAAATGTTACAAACCAAACTTTATGAATGTGTTATTCAATGTTTTGTGATTTACAATATTTTGTATTTATTTATTTTATTTTGTTTCAAGTAATTAAATGTTAAATATTATTTTTTTTATTTCACTTATTTAGCTTACTCATTGTGCATTCTTCTAAGCTTTACCTTTTATGGTTTTGATCATGATTCTAGTGTCTGACTTCAACCATGGATTCAGTTGTGGGGAGAGGTCGCCCCCCTCCTTCTGATTTTGAAGCAACTTCTTTTAGGGCCCTAGTTTCCGTACTGGAAAAGAATGTAAAATCTCAACCCACCAAATTTGTTGAGAAGCTTAACAAAATTTCCTTCTTCCTCTTCTTAGTGCATGGATTTGGCACTGGTTGAAAGGGGTTTGGTAGGCTAGTTCACAGGGCTTTGGAATTCCCCAAGGGCCATGGCAATTTGGGTGCAAAAAAATGGTAAGTTTTAATAAAAAGCAAGCTTACCCATTATTTTTGCGAGAGAGGACCTGTTATTTTTGCGAGAGAGGCTTCTATGCCTTTCTCTTTGAGGCTAAAGAAGTTTGAGTCCTCATCTTTTGAAATGGGCCTTAATGTTTTGGTACTAGGCGTATATATTTGACAGGTGGGCTCCAAATTTTAATCCAGAAAATGATGTACCATCTGATGTTCCAGTGTGGGTTCATTTGCAGCATTTTTCATTGCACTGTTGGAATGAAGATTCAATGCATTGCATAGGAAATACCATGAGTAGGTCAAATATGAGTATAGAGATGGTATGTTTTCCTATGCTCATATTTGCGTAGAAGTGGATTTGAAAAAAGGTTTACCTAAAGCAATCTAGCTATCCCTAGACAACTAGAAACACATACAACCTATGGACTAAGAGTAGCTCCCTTTTAAGTACAAATCGTGTGATGAGTATGGGAATTTTGTGAAAGATTGCAAAAAACAAAGTTCAAGTGGAGCAACCAATACAAGAAAAGAAGGATCATTGGTAGCAAGTCAAAAAGAAAAAAAGAAATTTGAAATGGGTCACCTCCACCTTGAATCCAAAGTAGACATCTCACGAAATAGGTTGTTGTGAACCATCTAGATCTAGATAAGCAATAGGGAAAATGCAATCAACAACACCAAGCTTGAGTCACCCTCATAAATCAACAAGAAAACCACCCAAGTGACCAAATGAAGGAAAAATAAGTTTAATGGCAAACAGGTATGAATTTTTAGGACAAGAAATCAATTTATTCCTAGTACAAGGAACATAGATGTCCATCCATTCAATTAAAGAATTATAATAGCAATACTAGTATTGGAAGAAAATCTAGAAACATTGCCTTCTCTAGGAGCAAAAAGTAATGTCTCGGATCATGAGGAAGATCTTGAACACTCCTCAGAAAAGGAAGTGTATTCTATAGTATTTTTTACAATAAACCAAGCTCAACAACAATCTGAAGGTGAGGAAAAGGAAGAAGGGGTGATAGAAGAAAAACTACCCAAAAAGACAGGAAGGAAAGGAGCTAAGGAACGAAGGGAAGAGATAGAAAACAAGGAAAAGGATTTGGGCACTCAAGAAACCATTGAAATCACTTTAGGTGATGGGTTAAGAAACATCGAGAATCTAGGAGCATCAACCCCGTCATTTGGTGGAAAACAAAAACCATTAGGCAAGTATGAACATAGTCTCCTAGAATTGTAGAGGCATGGGTAGTAGGATCAAGGTAGAAGCTATAAAATGCTTAGTAAAAATGGAAAAGCCTGATGTCATCCTCATCCAAGAGACAAAGCTAGAGGTTGTGGAAGCAATCAAAGTTTGTAAATCATAGTGGAAAATTAATGAAGGGAAAGTAGTCAATTCAAGAGGTTCTTCTAGAGGCATATGCTCGGTTTGGAATAGTCTTCTCTTGAATCTACAATTATCATTCCATACTCAACATTGGCTATTAACAAGTTTCACAAACATGAAATCAAGGGGGGGTGGGGGGTGGGGGGGGAATAAACATTATTAATGTTTACATGTCCATTAACCACAAAAAAAATTGGATTGTTGGGAATCTCTTTCAACCTTAAGAAGTTCAAAATATTGGAAAAATAGCATTGTGGCCATAGATTTTAATATCACTCTTAGTAACAAAGAAAAAATGGGAGGGAGTATAGTACAAGAGTCATTCAAGGAAAGAATGGAAGACCTGATCTCTCATTGGGATCACATGGATGTTCAACCAAAAAGGGAAATTTCACTTGGTCAAATAAAATAATAGGTTTGAGGCATATAGTTGCTTTGCTTGATCAATTATTGGTACAAAATGATTTTCTAGTTAGCGATTTGACATTTTCCTCAAAAACGATCCCTTGGGATACTTCAAATCATAATCCCATTACACTTCAGATGATGGATAGTCCTAGTTATGGTCCCATCCCTTATCAACTTAATCCCCTTTGGCTACAGGACAAAGCAATTGTTGGAATTATTTCAAAAGAATTGAGTAAATGGGTGGTTAGTTCCCCTATTTTCATAGGGGAAAATAAATTAAAAGCAGTAAAAATTGCCCTCAAGGAATGGGCTAAGAATGTATACTTTCTGCCTGAAAGTATAAAAAAAAAAGGAGTGTAGAGTTCAGGTGGCTTCCATTCAAGACAAATTAGACACATAAATGATAACTAATGAGAGGATCAATGAGGAGAATGTAGTGTATCAAAATTATAACAAAGTATTAATGAGGGAGGCGGAAATGTGGTGACTTAAGTCTAGAAGTTTATAGCTTCAAGATGGGGACAAGAACACTTAGTTATTTCACCAACAAGCAAAAGCTATAACATGGAGGAATGATGCGACGGAAATTACAAGTGAAGGTAGATTGACTCTCATAGCATTTGATGAGATAAAGAAGACAATGAACTCACATTATGAGGATCTATATACTGAAAAGGAAGGGGCAGATCCAGAGGATATTGTGCTCATGATGGAAAATATCCCCTCACTAGTCACTCAAAGTGAGAAAGAAGAGTTGATGAAGGAAATTTCGTAAGAATGAATCCAAAAAGAAGTTTAGGGAGTAGATCCTAATAAGGCACTAGGACCCAATGGTTTTACAATACAATTATATAGGGAATGTTGGCATATAATTAAATTTGACCTCATAAGAATGTTGGAATATGTGCATAAGTCAAGCAGAATTTGGGGTAATACTAATTCGTCATTTCTTGCTCTCATTCCCAAGGAAGCCAACCCTTCATCCTTTTCAATACTTCACCCCATTCCATTGTGCAATGCATCTTATAAAGTTTTGTCCAAGATTATTGCTAATAGGCTCAAAAAGCTCCTTCCTAAAATCATTTCAGAGAATCGTGGAGGCTTGATGCAAAAAAGGTAAATTGTGGAAAACATAATAATGGTTCAAGAAGTAATCATTCTAGTCATGCAAATGCAGACAAAGGTATGATCATAAAACTAGATATGGCTAATGTTTTTGATAGGGTCAGGAATTCATTCATTTTTTACATTCTCTTTAAGTTGGCTTTTGTCATGCCTTCATTCACTAGATGTCTGCTTGTATAAGTAATCTATGGATTGCTCCTCTGGTCAATGGGAGATCCACTTCATTTTTCAAAGATAGTAGAGGCTTGTGGTAGGGATGTCCCCTTTTCCCCCTTCTTTATATTACAGTGACAGAATCTTTGAGCATGAAGTTGGAATTAGAAAGGCGTGCGGGTAATCTTCCTAGAATTAAAGTGGTATGAGGAGTTAAAAGCATCAATCATGTTCAATTTGTTGATGACACAATATTATTGGGTGAAGCCTCATCCATTACTATGGCCAGATTCAAAAAGGTACTTGATCTTCTTACCAATGTATCTGACTCGGGAAAAATCAATCACAACAAAAGTCAAATATATGCTTAGAATGTAAGTAAAAGTATACTACAAGTTATTTCCATAATTATAAATAAACATGGTCTTCTGTCAGATACCTTGGTATGCCTATAATTGTTTCCAATACAACCTCCCAATTATGGTAAAGCATACTCAGCAAATCAAAATCAAGTTTCATCAATGGGGGGCACATTGGATAAACCCAACTGGAAGAGTAATTCTTATAAAATCGATGCTTTCTACTTTACGTATCTTCCAATGTGTAGTGATGCTTACCCCAATGGGAGTAATGCAACAAATCACCCAAAAATTGTGTATTTTTTTATGGCAAGGAGGTGAGTAATTTTTATGACGAGGATTAGGTTTTTGGATGTCTAGGGTTTTGGGATTCATGAGTAATGTTAAAAAGGCCTCTGGAGCCTCATTGTAATCATTCTGCTCAGACGGATGCGCGTAGAAGCCACATATCTTCTCAGAGATTACTACCACCATTTGAGCAAGTTGTTTTCAGTTCTGCAGTTTTACAGTTTCACCCTATTTTATTTATTCAATAAAAGTTATTGTTCACTGGATATTTGTTGTTGTTCTCTGTATCTTTGTGTTATTGTATTCAGTCTGTTATTCATTTCATTTCGCTCATAAATCCGAATCACCTTAGCTAGCCACGGAGAAAGTCCAGCCAATTTTTTTTTGAGAAAGGCCTATGTGGGTCGAAGAGGAAAATGACCTGACACAAACAGCTTGATACCCCATTTACACAATTCACACTTCCTCAGATGATAGTACGATTGATGAGGACACTTTCCTTGAAAAAATTTTGCAAAATCAATATCATGAAGATGCGAAAATAAAAGGGATAAATGATGATAACAGATTTGAAGTCTCTACAAAAATAACACTAAACTATGGACAGATTTGTTTACTGCTGAGATAGAAGATCCAACTGTCAAAACCATAGAAATCAACCCTGCAAAAACACTCAAAATCAACAACAAACTCACTAGTTAGCAAGAACAAAAATTGTTAGATGTACTGAAAAGAAATATTGAAGCTTTTTCATAGGATTATAAAGACATGAAAGGCATCCATCCTTCTATCTGTACCCATCACATTTATATCAAAGAGGACTGCAAACCTCTTAGGCAACCATAAATAAGGATGAACCCTATAATGAAATACATAGTTAAACAAGAACTCCAAAATTTGCTTGATGTTGAATTCATATATCCTTTATCAGATAGTGAATGGGTCTCCCCTCTAGTTATTTTCCCAAAGAAGAATGGGAAATGGAGGATATGTGTGGATTATTGGGTGTTTAACAAGGCTACCAGAAAAGACCATTTTCCCCTACCTTTTATTGACCAAGTTTTGGATGTCTTGGCCGGGAAGCAATACTTTTCCTTTCTAGATGGTTTTAGTGGATACAATAAAATCCATATCAGCCCTTAGGATCATGACAAGACCACCTTTACATGCCCATGGGGTACATTTGCATACAGAGTCTGACCTTTTGGCCTATGTAATGCCCCTGCTACTTTTCAAAGAGCAATTCTCAACATTTTTTCAGAACTCATCCATGATAAAGTTGAGATTTATATGGATGACTTTGCCCCCTATGTCAATTCATTTGATGAAGCCTTGGACAATCTAGATAAGGTTCTCCAAAGATATAGGGAAATGAATGTATCCCTTAGCAATGAAAAATGTAATATTATGATGAATGAAGGGATTGTTTTAGGACATCACATGTCCTACAAAGGGATTGAAGTAGACAAAGAAAATATCAAAATCATCACCTTACTCCCACCCCTTTGAAATCAAAAGATGTAAGAAGTTTTCTTAGACATGCAGGATATTACATGAGGCTTATTAAGGATTTCAGTAAAATAGTTTCTCCCTTTTTTACCTTGCTGACCAAAGATGTGGAATATTGTTGGACTCTGAATTGCCAACAAGCTTTTGAAACAATCAAGGAAAAACTCACAATTGCCCTTGTTTTACAAGGTCCCAATTAGAGTCTTCCATTTCACATTCACATTGATGCATCAAACAAGTCTATAGGAGAAGTCTTAGGACAAGATGAAGACAATAAACCTTATGCAATTTACTTCATAAGTAAGAATTTAGCTGGTGCAAAACTAAATTATATTGTTACAGCAAAAAGAAATTTTAGCAGTGGTTCATGCTCTCAATAAATTCAGACATTATGAGACAAGATATAAAGTTTTTGTACATGCAGATCATGTTTCCATTAGATACTTGATGAATAAACCTAGCCATTCCTACTAAAGAAGGCATGATTGATGACCAATTTCCAGATGAGCACTTATTTTCCATATCATTACAAACCCCCTGGTTTTTTGATATAGCAAATTACCTTATAACAAGAAATTTTCCTCAACATTTCTCCTACGGGGAGAGATGCAAGATTTCCGGAAAAGTTCAACATACACTTGGGTTGTAGGCTATTTATTCAAATTATGTCCATATCAAATTTTGAAGAGATGCATAAGGGGAGATGAGGTGCATGATATATTTAATGCTTTCCATGATGAACCATGTGGAGGTCATTATGCAGCCAAGAGGAAAGATCGTAAGAACTTACAAGATGGATATTTTTGGCCAACCCTACATAGAGATACTCAGCAATATACTTCACATTGTGATGAATGCCAAAGAATGGGGAAACCAACAAAGAGAAATGAAATGCCTTTATAGCCCCAAGTATCATTGGAACCATTTGACAAGTGGGGCATGGACTTTATAGGCCCAATTGATCCTCCATCGGAACATAAGAAGCACATTTTGGTATGCACGGACTATCTGACAAAGTGGGTTGAGGTAAATTCCATGAAGGATGCCACTGAATCAAATGTAGTAGCATTCCTCCAAGAATGCATATTTTCAAGGTTCCATTACCCAAGGGAGATAGTCATGGATCAAGGCCCCCAATTTACATCGAGGCTTGTTGAAGAAATCATGAGGGAACATAACATTCATCATAGAAAGTCAACACCCTGCCATCCTCAAGCAAATGGGCAAGTTGAAGTCACAAACAAAGAACTAGAAAACATCCTCACTAAAACAGTGAGCAACAACAGGAAAGATTGGTCAAAGAATCCAACTGAAGTAGTATGGGCATACAACATTACATGGAAAACTACAACATGGCTTACTCCTTTTGAATTAGTTTATAGCAAGAAAGCCATGCTTCCTATTGAATTTGAATATCATAAATTGAGAACAGCGACTGAATTAGACATGAATTTGCAATCAACACAAAAAGAAATATTGATCCAACTGGATGCATTAGATGAGTATAAGGTGCAATCCCTCTTCAACACTAAAGTGGTGCAGTAGCAAAGAAAGGACTAGAATGACAAAAATATTAAGTACGAGAAGTTCGAAGAAGGGGATTGGGTTCTGTTATATGACTCAAGGTTTAAGGATTTCAAAGGAAAGTTGATGACAAGCTAGATAAGGCCCTACATCATTGAAAGATTTCATGATAATGGATCAGTGTAGATAAGAACAATTGATGAAGAAGGAATACCACTACTAGTGAATGGATTCAGACTAAAGAACTACAATAATCCCTTGACAAAAGAAGAATTCACAAATATAGTGAGGAAACAAAATCTAGATGTGATTGATAGCAGACATATTTTCAATCCATCCCCATAATGGCAAAAAAAA
>SNQJ01S0089194.1:42224-62221 GCA_010110895.2 Picea sitchensis
TGGTTACAAAGATTGTGTTCAGGTATTGGGTTGGTACAACAAGCAGTGAGATTAGATTGTGACAGTTAGAGTGCAATCTTCCTGGAAAAGAACCCAACTTATCATTCGAAGAAAAATCATATTGATGTTTAGTATCACTTTGTGAGAGACATGGTTGAGGAAAAGAAGGTGTTGTCGGAAAAGGTTGACACTTTGAAGAATGTTGCAGATTCATTGACAAAGTTTGTGAGCATAGAAAAGTTCTCCTAAAGTAGAGTAACAATGGGAATTGTTGCCTTGGATTATTGACTATATAATCCCCTGGACCCCTGGATGCAAAGAAAACAACAAGTGGGAGACTGTTGGGTATGTGTTATATTCTTTGCATGTGTGTGTGTGGGCGCGTCAGATATGACAATTGCGTCTGACGATCCCTCGTACTAGTGTGTTGTCTATGCCATGTGTGTCAGGTAATTTCCTAGGGGGGTCAGGTATGCCCCCCCTGGTTATGCATAGCGTTCGGCAATAAGCGGTAGCCCGGGGCCGATGAGGTTCGGGGCAGCGCCCCAAAAAAAAAATTTGGGGGGCGTTTTTTGCTATTTTTAGCGGTTTTGTAAATTAATCCCAGATTAAGGGATTAGGGTTTTGGTATCTATGAAATACCTAAAAACATTGTATATATATTGTATGGTGAATGGTGAAATTTGAGATGCTGAATATAAGAAAGGTTTTCCCAGTTGAGGGTTTTCGGTATAAAATCTCTGTGTACTTTGTGTATGATCCATTGATTAAATTCTATTTTTCTTAAGAATCTATATGCATTGCTTTACTTCACAAGTTTAAAACTTACAAAATGAAGATAAGCAGATGGCACAATTTGGTGCTACTCTTCGACACTGTGCTCTAACGTGATTCATGAATTTCACAGAAAGTTAGAGCCAGTCAAAATCAGAAATAAAGAGCAATTTTTTTATCATTTTTCAAGGTCCAAGATGTTACAGACTTGATCGCACAAAAACTGAAAGAAATAAAGCAACGAACATGCGATTCGGTCCATGAATACGAAAAAATATTCAAATATCTACTTAGCCAAATCCCATCGACAATCGATCAAAGTCTACTAGTACAATGGTATGTAGTCGGATTACCACAACATATCAGAGCTCCATTATGACTCTACGAGATAACATCATGTGAAGACGCATTACAAAAAGTGCAATGTATTGAGTCGGAAAATGACGGCCCATCGACTTCCTCGTCAACAGAAAGGATAGAAGAGAAAATAGAACATCTATAGTGGACCATCAAAAATCTAACCTTAAGAAGAAGCGAGTTGTGGTGTACCACATGATGTGAAGACGATCACACCAAAGATACTTGTAGCCTCAAAGATCAAGTACCAGGAGCAACAGATGCATAATGCATGCCAGCTGAGACATACTGTAACATATGTGAAACTCTAGTCGATCATATTGTGCAACATTTTCCACACAACTTGAAAAATACCAAGTGGTGTCATATTTGCGAAGTGCATAGCCATAGAACATTCGAGTGTCGACTTAATGCACGAAATAGAACAAACGTGCACACAATCTATCATACAGAAGAAACTGATCAAAATAATGACTGCATGAGAAGAACTAGTTACTATGGTCGAGGCGGCCACAGTCAAGCCAAGTTCCAGGGTCGAGGTCGAACCTACTGTTCTAATTCCTTGAAATACGACCAAATTAGCCCAGACTGTCCAATAAAATATCGGGTTGACTTAAAATTTTGTAACATATGTGGCATCAACGATCATTCACTCGAAGACTACCCGATAGTACTTTATAAGAGCATGACCAAAAAGAACGTAAACCTCCTACACACAATCTCCAAACATTAAGTGTTAAATTCAAAGAAGTTACATATCATTACTAGATCGGGCGCAAGACGGGATATTAATAATATCCCCTTACAAGATCGATAGCTAGGAAAGTTTAGTTAGTTTCCAAATCCATACAAACAAGAATAAATTATGAGGGAAGCATTAAATCCTTTAGAAATTCTAATCAAGACTAGCCTAAAAAAGAAAGACAAAATGAAGACATTGTACAAGAATTTATACAGCTCCTAAAGGAAAAGCACTCAATCGGTCGATTGTTGGATCTTCTTAATATACTAAGAGATTATAAAGAAGGACAAATACCATATAAAGATGTCAGGCAAATTTCCTATAAGAATAAATATTGTGGCCCATGGGTCAACTTGGAAATCCATGGGGTATTGATTAACCAGGTAGTCATCGACTTTGGATCACAAGTAAATATCCTACCTCGGTATATGTGGATACGGCTGTGTCGACCTTCATTATCACCAACATTGAATTACCTCAATCTTGCAAACCAAAGATTAATAGAGCCTATAGGTATACTCAGAAACTTCGAAACTCAAATTATGGGTATGAGTCAACTTCAAAGTAATTGACTTAGTTGAAGGAATGTTGGCTTATGTGGCACTTATCGATCGGCCATGGGGACGACAAGTGAAAGCCAATATCTCCCTCAAAAAGGATAGAATCAAGTTAAAAGGGAGTGGAAGAAAAATAATAATCTCAGGACCCTAATGAAGGGAAACCTTGGAGTGAATCATTGGATGAAGATCAAGAAGCACGATGTCTGTACCAAATAATCAATGAACAAAGAGATTATGTTGAACCAAACGGACAAGGAGAAATCTCAGCAAAATCTCCCATGTCGGTCAAACACAATTCTAACTCAGCTCTATACAACTGGCAGATAGAAAATTATGAAGTGCATTGAAAACACTGCTAGACCATTGAATCTATCCTAATTAAACGTCCAAGAACATGTTTTTCAATACAAGAAATACCCATTGTATATGAGAAAAAGTTACGTCAAACTCCCACGCTAATTCCGATCGAAAATACAATGAAAGGGCCACTGTGTTATAATGAATGAAATGCTTCATCGACACATGTTGAAGAAGTTTCCAAATTTGTAGGAGAACAAGGTAGAACCCAAAGCCTGGTGGAAACTTTCATAGGCCAAGCCACAATATGGTGGGAAACACATTCCCCAAGACTACAAACTTGAACAACTATGTCAACTTACTTTATAGAATGTTTTGGAGAAAATAAGTTGACTAAATCAACCAATATCCCTATCTTCAAAATTGGGTACGACCCAGTTGAACATATCCACCATTGTGAGAATGAATGGCGCATAATAGGATATAGATATGAAAGGGTATGGTTGCACATGTTTCCAAACACGGTAGATGAAATACCAAATAAATGGTACAAAATCGAAGAAGCATGTGGCCATACACTCAATTGGTCCGACATCAAGGAAAATTTTGTCCAAGACTTCAAATTCACCCTAGAGGAGGAACGTTTAAGAGAAGCAGCATAGCAAATTAAAAGCTTCCTAGAAAAATTGATGCCAACCATGCAGAAAGAAAAAAGGAAAACAACTATCGACATCAACATGCCACTTTATTTCATTAGACAATAACGAAAATACAACAACACGAAGAATCGACATGGAAAACACAACCGGTACTGGCCAGAGTTTTCGATGGAAAAGTGATCACCCAGTTATGCAAAACTATGTAAAATTAGTATTAACAATAAACAAGGAAGAAAATGATGATCTTGAATAACCCGACTTCCCGTAAAGCTTCACCAAATTCAAATAAGGAGAACGACACCTCGACAAAGAAAAACCACTGGAATGGATGAATGTTGAAATAAAGATAGAAGAGTTCAATATATCAAATGATGATCGACCCAAAATGGCAGGAGTAGGCAACTATTGGACGGAGAAGGAAACAGTCGACATAGTCGACTTACTCAAAGAATATCAAGATATATTTGCATGAGACTATAAAGATCTAAAAGGACTTGTAGAAGAAATGGAAGAAATGAAAATTCAACTCATTTCTGGAGCAAATCCAATCAAAAAGAAACCTTACAAATTAGCTCACAAATACAAGCCCATCATTGAGAAGGAAATCGATGGAATGTTATCAGTGGGCATCATATATCCAATCAACAAAGTAGAATGGGTAAGTCCTATGGTGGTTCAATTGAAGAAGCACGACCCTAAAAAGTTAAGAATTTGCGTCAGCTTTAGAGGTCTCAACAAACTAACTTTAATGGATTCGTTCCCCACTCCATTCACCGACGAAATAATTAATGAAGTTGCAAGTCATGAATTCTAATCATTCACAGGTGGATTTTCGGGATACAATCAAGTACATATATCTAAAGAAGATAAATCGAAGACGACATTTGTCTCTGAATTTGGCTCCTTCACCTATAAGGTAATGCCATTTGGGCTAAAGAATACCCCATTAGTATTTTCAAGAATAGTAGTAAAAGAATTTCAAGAATACATCTACAAGACAATGGTTATCTGCTTCGATGATTGGACTATATACATCATATTCAAAAACCATATACAATGGCTTAGATTAATGCTTGAGTGATGCAGACAAATCCAATTGTCTCTCGATATTAAGAAGTGTATATTTACCACACCAATTGGCATTCTCTTAGAACACGTGGTATGTAAGGATGGTGTAAAAGTCGACATGGAAAAAATCAAAATCATCCTTTACTTGAAGCCACCTGTAAATCAGATATAGATTAAAATCTTCCTTGGACATACTAGGTATTACCGAAAATTTATAGGCCGCTAGTCAGATATCACTTTCCCAATGGATGAGTTGCTTCAAAAAGAAATTGAGTTTAGATGAAGTCAAGACTACCAAGAGTCATTCGAAATTTTAAAAAATTCATGGAGGAGGGGAAGGCACCCGAAGATCTCTCAACAAATAAAAAGAAAGTGTTAGCTCTAAGAGCAACACCATTTACAATCATAAACGGATATCTATACAAAATGAGACCTAATGATGTATTAAGGAGATGTGCTCTAGAACATGAAAGAGAAGACATTATCAATGATGCACATGCAGGACCAGCTGGGGGCCACTTTCATGCCAACACGACAGTGCGAAAGATACCTCGGGTGGGTCTGTGGTGGATAACTCTGCATAAAGATTGTCGGGAACAGGTAAAGAAATGTGATAATTGTCAAAGAATGGGTCTACCTCTGTGGAAGAATGAAATGTCATTATAGTCGATCAACCCTAATAGACCATTTGAGAACCGGTCCATCGACTTTGTCAGTCCATTTCTTCAAAGAGAAAGAAGAACATGCATGAAATATATTATCAATGCAATCGAATATGTGACTAAGTGGGAGGAAGCAGAACCAGTCAAAACAAGCACTAAAGAGGTCACAGTGAACTTTATTTATGAGAACATAATCACAAGATTTGGATGTACACTAACAATAATCAGTGACCAAGGGACACATTTTTTAAACGAGACGATCCAAGTCATGCTAAAGAAATTTCTCATTGATTATAGAATAACAATGATATACCATCCCCAAGCAAATGGTGTTGTTGAATTATTTAATAAGACACTACATTTAAAGGACTCACTAAAATCTACGGCATCGACAAGAACAACTAGGATGAAAAAATTCTTACAATCTTATGGACATTCAGATCTTCTTATAAGATATCGGCTGGACATACTCCATTTAAATTGTCTATGGACAAGAAGTTGTGATCCCACTTCACTTTTAGGCCAACTCAGATAGAGTAGTAGTTGTTGCTAAATTTGACCAAGAGAGAAGCAGGCAGGATCGTTTTTACCAATTGAATAAGTTATAAGAAGGAAGATTAATATCAATGCACCACCAAGAAGTTCAAAAACAACAATAGAAAGCATGGCATGATCGTCATCTAAAAAAGAAGAAGATGAAAAATGGAGACCCGGTTCTACTATATGACAACCGAATGAAAGGAAAACCCAGGAAGATAGAGACAACATGGCTTGGTCCTTGTGTTATAGAATATATTCGACCGACGGGCGCAGTTCAACTTTGAACCTTGTTGGGGCATCCATTTAAAAAATTAATTAATGGTGCTTGATTAAGGAAGTATAATACATAAAGATGAGGAACCCTATTGGCAAAGTTTGTAGAAAGTAATGCCAACAGGGACCTACCAGAACTAGAAATATAATAGTTCAGTCGAAATCGGAAAAAATAAATATAGATTAATAATAGTATCAAGAAATAAATCCCTTTTATATTAATAAACTAAAAGTCAATTATAAAGAATTCAGGTACAAGAAACTATTATAGGAAAAGCTATGTATTAAAGAAGTTCCAAAGCTTGGAAGAAAAAGTAAAGGAAAAGTACAATGTAAAGTGAAAGAAACCTCTGGTTAGGCCACAAAGAAAGTGGATGAAGACGAGATAGACACACGACTCCATCTCCATACTTACGACAAATCCTCATCAAGTGACAGTGGATTGATCAAGGTAGATCCAGATCAAGCGAGGGAGGTTCAAGCGAGTGAAGTAATCATGGAGTGGACTATAATAAAACAGATGAATGAAGTAATTATCAAGAACATTGACTAATAAGAACTGACAATAGAAAACTCAACAATACAAAAGCAGCAATCAGTCGAACCATGTATCGACCATAGATCAATAGAGGAGATTTAGTCGATCGAGCAAGAGAAAAAAATGACCATGAAAATTTCGACTCCAAGAAGGATAGTACATTTAAGACGCGACAAGAAAGGACCGATAGACATGACAAGAAAATTAATGCTCGACAAGACGTATAATATTTTTGCACAACCACTAATATAAATTGAGGTTGACTCGACACATACGAAAGGCAAGTGGAAATCGCTATAATTAATGCTCGACGGGACTTGCATGCGTGCCAACTAAGCATTACCCTAGACGATGTTAGGCGGAAATATTGTCGTTTAATTTTGTTGTAGTACTTGCCCAACTATTTAATTTGTCAATATGAGGTTCATAGGCTTACAAAGCACACGCACTATATGTGCAGGACTGAAGTAGAAGTAATCTAATCTAAATTGTTGAAATGAAATTAATCTAGGAAAGCATTGAAAGACTAACTAGGAAAGCAGGAAATTAATCTGGGAAAGCAATACAACATGTGAAGAGTTGAACGATAATTGACATATGTGAGCTCACACAATAAATCAATCTCAAATTATATTACAAGAATCAAATGACAAAGCATGAAAGAATCAAAGCTAAGAATCCCCGTCTCCCAATTACAAGACTAAATTATGAATTACATGCATCCCTCATGAAGAGAGAACACTCTCTTATATACATGAGTGTCGTAATGATAGATCCACTATTCTCTCAATCACTCTCAACTACTTTGCAATTATTACAAGATATGATCCCTTCAAATCCTCCACACATCTCTCACATATCTTAGATAAGATATGCCAACCAAATCTTCCATGATCTTCTCTCTTTCAAATCTTCAAGTTTGAAGATGTAATTCGAATTTGAGGATAGGTGGTGAATTTTGACTTTGTTGAAATCTTCAAATATGCCTACACGCATCATCAAACTCGTCCAACTTTGATATATAATGAAAATATGTTAATTTCTAATATTTAATCACAAATTCACTTATAATACTAAAATGAATACAATGGAAAATAATAAGGATAAACACAAATATCATTATGGAAATGGTATGATAAAAGGTTAATGGGACGATGAAATGTAATGAATAATGAAGGAAAAGGTGGATGAAAATACGACATTTCTGAGGCCCAACAGACGTCCCCTCATATAAGTCAAACATACCACCAACAGTTATGATAGGGGTACGTGAATTTAAGGAGCAACTGGCCACATTTAATATAAATCTCCCTCTCCCGCCTATAAATTTGGACACATATGACTTCGCGTCATTGTTATTTTCTCCCCCGCAGTAGAGTTTAGAGATGACCGAGAAAACGAGTGAACCTGCAACTCCCCCCTACTTGTTTAATATCGTCGAACTAGACTTAGAGAATGAGAGGAGAAGTCTCTGAGACAGTGGAAGGATCAAGACCAAGAGAAATATTCGATAGAACAATCACAATGTCATTGCAATTCTGATGCAGAATATCTGATAGTCTCAACTGAAGGAGATGGATTGGAACAAGCAGTGGAAATTTTTTATAGAATATGGGTTGGAGGACGACTATTGGAAGCTTGAGATAGAATTCCTAGCAAAAGCAGGAATTAGACACCTCCTAGGAGCACCACAAGTCCCCGACTTTAGGCAATGGAAGGAAGAAGGAGTAAAGTTATTATCAGTCGGTATCACCATGGATATATCTGGCTCGACAGTCTGATATCAATAATAGGCGAGCATATTCAAAGAATGACTGACATTCCAAATATGGGGGTCAAGGTCCCGAAAAATTCAAATGCAAATGCTTGGATGCAAATTTTAACCGGGTCAACAATGACAAAAAATTCTAAGGGGTTACTTATCAACGAGATCCACAACTTGTGCGCAAGATGGACTGCAATAATTGTATCATTATTCTTTACACTAGCTGGTCGAGCTTTCGATGTGAAAATGAGCATGGTAGAGTTAATTGGCCAAATCTTTCAAAAGGAAGAAATCTTCAACTAGTCCGATTACATGGCCGACATCATCCGGACTAAATGCAAGGAATGCCAAGAAGCAGGTAAGGTTCCAACAATATGGATAATATGGATAACAGTGGATTTATTAATATGGATAACAGTGGATTAATATGGATTTATTAATATGGATAACAGTGGAGAAATATAGTCCAATCAATGAACCTACGTTCACAATTAAGAAGGTTCCAACAATGGAAAAATATAGAATTTTTGCAGTAGAGAAGATAGGTGCCTCTAGTTCGCTAACTCCACAAGAAATGTTTCGACTATGGGTCGAAAACTTAAAATATATCTCACATAGATGATGTGTCGAGCAACTGGTTCGTCGGGCCCTGCTGACACCCTGCCATATTCAGTTAGAACTTGACTGCACCAAAATTTGGTGTGGATTGGAGTCGGCCCTAGAACCGAAGGAGTTACATTATCAGTCGACAACAGAGGAAATATTCACTGAATTAGAAAGACAGACAAATCAGAAGATACAAATTCCTCCTGAAGTTAACCAACAAGGACTACCTTTGGTATTCCCCCTTTCTGATGCAAAACAAGAGGAAAAAGAAGCAGAGTTATATGCAGTACCCTTTTTTGAAGACTTAGAAGCACTGACAATCATTCCTACATGACCTTTTCCCGAAAAAAGAAAGCAGTCAGTGAAAAAAGATAAAGGGAAAAAGGCAGTCAAAGTTGAAGAAATTTCTTATGACACAGAAGAGATCTAGCAGGATACTTTTCAATTGGTTGGAGTTATCGACTTTAATGACCCCATCATTCAAGAAAAGATGGCTAGTATCACTAGTAAAATTACCAAAAAAATCAAGCAAATAGAGAGGCAGACCTGACAGGAGACTGCTACGATGAAGAATATTTTAAGCTCGCCAGTTAGACCTAGAATGAAGGAATCCATGGAGAAAGATAAAGTAAAAAAACAACAAGTAAAAAAAATAAAAAATACACTCCGAAAGATTTAAACAAGGAGAGTAAGGAGGCATAAAATACATGAAAGCTTGAACACTATGGAAACCCCAGAAAAGGTCACAAAGACCCGGTCAAAATTAGAATTCAGGACAAAGACGACACCAGGAAAAAGGAGAGTGACCAACCTGAAAATAAACTTGAAAAGAGAATCCCCATTAGTTGAGACAGTAGCCATAGTCGAGGAACGACCTGCAAAGAAGAATAATAAGAGACAACTTATAATTGTTGAGTCGTTAGAAGCAACTGAGTTGGACCAACCATCTACGTCAGCCGACGAGGAGATTGAGATCGATAGGCTAGAGTAGCCTGAGTCAGTCGAAGGAATACCAATCTAGTCAAAATCGCACAACAACATGAGTTGGTTGATCAAATACCAATCCATTTGGTCCTCCATTTGAATATATACAACAGTCTTTCGGTCATCAGGAAGTCGACCTCTAAGAAATCAGTACCCATGATGTTAGTATTCCTTAACCAATACCAATAGATACTATGACCGACGTATCCACAGAATTAGAACAAATAAAGCAACAATATAAATTGGCAGAACAAGAACACAGAGAGGAATCCTTCCCAGAAAATGCTCTGACTAAGGATACAATACAAGGTCATATGAAGGCTCAACAGTGTCCCTTGCAAAAAGAAATAGATCAGACACCACAAAATGAAAGAACAATAGGGGAACATGTCGATCAGACTCACTTAACTGCACAACAAACAACACAATATCAAGATAAATATGGGGGGGGACAAAAACATAAGAAAAGAGTAAGAAAAGAACCCCGTGAAAATCATCTTTAAAATCACCCAACCATCCAGCCCGTTCAAATCAACTAGTGAAACTACACTCGAACTGGCATCAATATCCGACCAGAACCTCTTCCACTTACATCAATTCATCTCAAAAGAATCAACAAAGAGGTGGAAAAAATGTATTAAATAAGGAAGTCGGGTTTCAAAAATAAAGGAGGATCAAAGGAAAATGCTACAGGAATGCAGAGAGAAGTTCATAAAGAATTTAGGAACATAGCAGCTCCTAGAAATGGAGAGCCCCTTGGTGGGTTTTAAAGACTTGGTAGAAAGGATGATCAAAGATAATACAGAAAACCAACAACAAGTCAAACTTCTCCAAAAGGAAAAGGAAGATATACAACAACAATATCGCCTAGCAATGACTGATAATCAAAGAATCCAAGAGCAGACAACCACCATCATGATGACATAATACAACAATCTTAAAGGACTAAGACAAAATGTGGAAGAAGTCACCAAGTCTGCTACAGTTCTAAATTCGGTGGTAAGTAACTGGCCATCCTACTTTGCAATTGCATTCAACAAGTGTAGAATACAAAAAGTTGTGATCGAAAACATAGAAAAGACCAAAAATATGATGACCGACATCAAGATCGACAAAGAGGTCCTCACAAGTTAGTAAGCAAAAGAAAAAGTAGTATATTCACAACTCTCACAGCAAGAACAAGAATGGCAGAAGGAAGGGAACAAAGTACAATTGGAAACTGACAACGCAGTAACTCACCTCGTGCAGCTCAGAGAAAAGATTCAAGAGATAAAGCGGCAAATTGACCAAGAATCGGTCGCAGTACAGCAAGCATAAATAACATAAAAAGTAAACTTGCTTGGATATATCAAGACACTAGACCTGGAAGCACACCAGTCAATCAATGCATGGCATGACTTAACCCAACATCTGTAGCATTCAACTCCCAATATCCTACAGACTTCCTTTGAAGCTAGTACATAAAGAAGACCAAAGGACGTAGTTGAATCGACTAGCGATAGAGATTTCGACGTAGCAACACAGTCGAATATGGCTCCATGATCCTATCAAGCACCAAAAAAATTTGGCTATAATTCCTCTTCTTTATCTCCTTCTATCATTATTATTTTGTGAACATTCAATGTAAAAGAAAGTTCTATTATACTCCCCTCTTGCTTGGGACAAGAAAGGAATTGAGGTGGTGGGAGATGTTGTAGGGGCTAGTCGACTATGTTGACTAGACCTGACAGTCGACTAAGAGTTAGTTGGTCGACTGTCGAAGTCGAAAGTATAAGTTGGTCGAGGGTTCTGTTAACCGACTAACCTAGGCAGTTCAATAGTTACAACTGCCTAGTAACTGAATATGTAGGTATAAATAGACAAGCATGTATCAGAGAAGATGGATCCATTGTGTTGTATTGACTCATTTATCTAATAAAGTGTTGTTATTTGGGCTTCCACTACTTTGTGTATGTCTTTGTATATATGTATGTATATGTGATTATATGCTTGGTTATGTATGGAACCACTGGTAACACTCCCCTACTTTTCCCTAGATTACAACAACCATATTTAATATTTAGTCATGGGTATTTTGTATGTTGCTTAATGAATGTATTATTGAGGTGGATTTTTATATAATATACATTTATGCACTAATGTTTTTTGGCAAAATACATGTGTTCCACCAACCAAGTTGAACTGTAGGAGTCAAGGGCGCCAACCTCCTAGAAACAAAGGATTTTGTCCCCTCGAGTGAGTTGCTAGCCAAAGATCAAGGGAAATTGTCTACACCTACCTCCAAGAGCGCTCCTTGTACATTTATGACCACTTATGATCAACAACAGTTCGAAAATACAGATGTAAAGGGTTTATATCCCTCATTTAATCATCACTCTCCTTGATTTAGGAAGGGAGGTTGAACTCTCTAGTTATATATAGGCCTCTAGTCTAAGAGAGGGGGATAGTGAATTTTTGGAGAAGCATTGTATGGAGATGTTCTGCAAGATTTTTTGTTGAAGACTAAGAACTTTGATGTTCATGATGTACTATTGGTATTTATGAAATATATGGTTTTTCCTTCAGTCCATTAAAGTTTCTTTTAGTTTCCTTGTGCTTATTGGGTAGGGCCCATCCAATAGGGCTTGAGGACCCTTTTTACTATTTCTGTAGTTTTCATGCATATTAGTTGTTGCATAGATAGTGTTTCATTATTTATTGAAGTTAGATTTAGCTTTGCATGATAAATTTCCATTTATGTTAAGATTTCAACTAACTAACCAGTTGTAGCAACATCCTGTAGAAATGTTCAATAACCTTTTGGAGCACTCCTAGGTGCCTCCCAAGGATAAGAACCATAGATTCACTTCATTTATTTTATAGTATAACTTTGTCAATGCTTTTAAAGACTTGCACTACCTTTTTAGACTTCATTTTTCTTCCTGTAGAAACTGTGCAGATCTTGTAGAAATGCACAGTTCTTGTAGAAATCTCCTATAGGTATGTTTTAGCTTCAGATTTTCACTTTCTTTAATTATTTTCTTGCAATCATCAACAAACAATAAAAGCAAATTTATATTGATAATTATTAAGGAGTTATATTGCTTTGTTCATGCATTAGTGTAGTTTCATTTCCATTACAGTTTTTAGTCATAATTTACAACTTTTACTTCTACCGCAGTTCTCTGTCATAATTTCATATTAGATTCATCTTTTGCTTCAGTTTAACTTTCCTGATTCAGTAATCTTTGATGCAGTAGAATAAGTTATTTTCATGCATTTAGATTAGTTGTAGTTTCAAATTGGTGTGTTTCCTTCAAAGCAATTAGTTCAGAACTGCTTTCTGTCATTTGATTTCCTGCACATTTCCATCCTTTGATCATTTTTCAACCCTCTACTACCAACAATTACATATTGCACATACAGTGCATAGCACCTCTTAAGTTTGTATGAACCCCGGGTTGACAAGTAAAATAGGATAGTAAGGGTACATTAAATAATTGTTGTTATTCTTGGGACCATCAAGAGGTAAGACCAATACCAAGAGATTTCATCTAGCTAATTGGGCAATAGTCAAAGCCCCAAAGGAACATGGTGGCCTTGGAATCAAAGACCATATATTCATGAATTTAGCTCTGGGGGGAAATATTTTATGGATAATGATCTCAAGACAATATGATTGGTGGAAAAAAATTATGGATAATAAATATTTTACAGGGAAAATAAAAGGATGTATTCATACCATTCAGGAAACAAGGATAGGCTCCCCAATTTCGAAATTGATTAAAACGGTAACTCCCATCATCAAGGACAAATTAACTAGGGTCCTAGGGGATGGTCATTTAATAGACTTATGGAAAGATAACATCATGGGAAAACAAGAATTGTTTAGAAATCAAGATCTTCAACCTCTTAAACATTGGTTAGTCAGTCAACATAAAAAATATTGTTTATGGCATTTCCTTTTGGACAAATTCAAGCCAATGGAAGGGTTGGGTTTTTGTTAAGCCCCAAGACAAAGCCCCATGTTAAGCATAAATCCCTAGATATCGAGTTGTTATATTTCTATTGTTATTTTAGTATTGTCAACTAAACCTTTAGTTGTAATTGTACCCTTGGTCTCCTATATATATACTAAGGAGACCTAGTTTTAGGATCATCTCATCTTGTACATTTGTTCTATTGTAAAAGGAGGTTTCCCCCTCGAAGATGCTTCAGATTCTTTCTTCTCTATTTATCCAAACATGGATTTAATTCTCTCTCTCTCTCTTTTTATGCTATTTTGGTTGTTTGGTGCATAAAATTTGGTATCGAAGCTTATGATCCTAAGCTTTTTCTCCCTCAACGAGTCATCTTGGAATTTTCACTATAACTATTTTCTATGAAATTTCAAACTATAAAATTTTCAAGATCTTGAGGAGACATAGTGAAGTACTTGTAGTTAATGTT
Organism: Picea sitchensis; assembly: GCA_010110895.2. Taxonomy (NCBI): domain Eukaryota; kingdom Viridiplantae; phylum Streptophyta; class Pinopsida; order Pinales; family Pinaceae; genus Picea; species Picea sitchensis. Next base: position 56,478 of record SNQJ01S0089194.1, read on the forward strand.
ACTCCCCCATGCATAGGAGTAACTAGAGGAGATCATGTCTCATTTCCCACAATGAATACAATGATCTCGTTGATGGTGATGATCAACATGTCCACCTATGGCAGCCCAACAACCCCCCTGAGATTGACTCTTCTACTTTGGATCAGCTAAGCTCATCGTATCCAGTCAACACAATGTTTGGGAGATGGTAATACAATGTCACCATGAAGTATGTTAGTCTTCTTTTCATACAAGGTGTTGTGGCTAATATACTAGGCATGTGAATGAGGATCATTGGTTGAAGTTGGATAATGGATCATAAGATCAAGAAGTTATGTTTGTTTCCTTGTTTTACCTTGGTGGCTAGAATTTGTACCCTAGTCCTATGTTGTCGCCCACAAGGAAAACGGGTACTACTGGGGGGGCCTCACAAGGGTAACATTCCATCTCCCCGACGTACTTAACACTTACCATCCTGGAGCCTGTTGAAGTGTACTAAACTTCGGTAATGGGTCAAGGTTCATTATCTAATGAGAAGAGGAGATAAAGGCCCAAAGGTTGATTATAATTCCTTGTAAAAAATTGATAAATAAATAGTAGTGCTAAATAAAGAAAGAGATAATAGAAAGAAATCTCAAAATCCAATCCATACTTGAGCTCTACCCTTTCCGTGTTCGCCCCAGTCCCAAAGCAGGGATGCTATAGCTTGAAACCTTATAAAGGGGACTTGGAAATATGATAAAAGGACAAACAAAATGGCAGATTAAGGGGTTGGAAAAATGTAGCGATTATAATGTGGCATCTCAAGAGGAAGCGCACCCTCCACAAAGGTGCTCATAGAAATGGACTAAATGACACCATAAGCCATGAAGTAAGCCCAACACATACCACTATCACACTTACTCTTGAAGGCTTATTTTCTTTCATGCTTCCCATGAGACATATCCCTCTACTTGGGTCTTTTCTTTCCCGTTTTGGATGCCACACCTAATAGTGTCTCGTGATGGTCCTCCCATATTCAAACTTGCCAACTTACATAAAGTCTTGAGCTAATGTGAAATTAGAAGGACATACTTGATTTGAATTTCTTATGTAGTTTCTATCTTAAGTAACATCTTACTTTGTATGATCTAAGGGATTTTGTACCTTGTGAACATTGTTTTTCCTTGATTTCGTGCTTTGATTTGATTTGGATGCACTTGACTTGGTTCTTTGAAGGACGTCACATGCTTTCACCCAGGACATTGTGCCTTTTTTATAGGATATGGCACATGTGATGCAGAGTGTTGAGTCATTGGATGGCTTGACACAATCGGTCATAATCTCTCACATATTTTGGACCTTGGACAAATGGGCTTGTAGTTTCTAGATATGGTCATGGTGGCACAAAGATGGGCAAAAATCCCACATCCTGGGCTCTACATACCAAATACTATCATGCATTGGATGGAGGACATTGCACCGGTAGATGGTTGGATGACATGCAGAGATGACATACACCCTCATCCACCTTGGATTCCATCCTTTACACCTTGGGCATTGGGCCTTTTGGATGATGACATCATCCTAAGGTTTGATGGAGATGTTGGGGTTTGCTGCCACTTGGACACCACATGATGTGACAGGGCACTTGATGATGGTTTTCACCTTGCTTTCACTCATTGATGATGATATGTTGCCTTTGGAGGCCTTCTCCATGCCCTTAAAGGCTTGACGTCACCACACATGTGACTAAATCATTTATTGTTTTTATGTTTTATCATTATAGAGGCTATTTTGAGGGGTTGGACCCACTCCTAGCATGTATTGTTGAAATTTTACTCTATTATGTGGACAATTGAGAGCTAGGGTTACCTTATAAATAAGTCTAGTGCTCAAACTTATTTATCATCATTACATCTTCTCACACTTGTGAGTGGGAGCTCTAGAAAAGTTTCACTCTACTATCTTTTGTCTCTTGGATCTAGTGCACACTCTTGGGGAAGGATTATCTTGTGGATTCTATTCATTTCTTAGATAATATATTGTTGAAGGTAGGGTTTTTCCTACATAGTAACTTGGATTGGCAAGTTTTCTTCTTCAGTTTGAGGTGCTTGTTCATTGGGTGATATAATAATTGCTATCTTGTTGCATGTTACTTTGTTCTAGTGAAACCCTATGAAGGAACATAAGAGGTTATTCGTTCCTTGCTTGTATTTGTCCAAGTTTTGGTGAAAGCATTAAGAGACTTAGTGATCTAGGAGGCTCCACACATGGATTTATTACTTTGCACACCATGGAGAAGATCATTAAAATGTTAATTGATGATAGGTGACAAGGTTTAAAAGGAATGTTTAATGCTTCATATTGTAAAAATGATTAATATTTTTTAGCATAATGTGCTCATGTATTTTTCATTTAATTTGAAAAAAAGAAATTAAAATTAGGTGAGAGAATCCAACTCACAAATTAGTTTCCTAGTTTTAAGGGGAAATTAGTTTTATGTGAGAATCCTACCTCACAAATTAGTTTCCTAATTTTAATTGGAAGTTGGGAGTCTCATGAGTTGGTTTGGGATTCTTCCTCATTTTATCACAAGTGGTTTCCTAGTCTCAAGGGGAAGTTAAGGTTGGTTGAGATGCTTTCTCATTTTTGTCCTTGAGTGGTTATTAGATCCTGAATTTGTGGATCTTTTCTTCTTGAATTATGGAGTTAAGGAAAACTATATAAACCCCCTATGTAAAGCTCTAGGCATGAATCCTTTATGGATCATCCCTTGGTGGAGAGAGAGCTCAAATGTGTTCCTTCTTGTGTATGAAGAAATGTCACTTATGTGAGAGCCTTAAGTTCTCTTTTGTGTGAGAGAAGGTTGCTCTGGGTTTCATCCCTGTAAGGAGTATACACCACATTTTGTGAGAAGATTTCAGCCCTGCTAAAGGAAGGATAATAAAGTGATTTGTATTCCAAACATATCAGGAGACGTAGCCAGCAGGTTCTGGTGAACTCTGTTAACACATGGGTGCCAAATTATATGTGTGAGTTTTTATTGCATTCTCGCTTGATTAAGTAGAGATTTAATTACACAGATGCACCTAATTATGACAATTTGTTCATGTTCATATGCAACGCTTAATGATTATTTTCTCATGTTCACATGCAATTAAGCGTCGGTAAAAGATCCTCATCAGAGGATTTTTGTAGAGAAATATCTCACAGAAATCCCGAATCAAGTGGTATCAAAGCGGTTTTCTTTCACTTGAATTGTGAGTGTGAATGCTTACTAGGGCTGTTACACATTATTTTGTTCACCTCGGTGATCAACTCACCACATGTGTTCATGTTCCATGAAAATATTAAAAGAAGACTTTCTGCATGAGAAAAGTGATTTTCTTTCCTCTTTCAAAAACCATATCAAGGAAGGTCGTCGCACCCTGCTATATGCATGGGGTGTGATGATGCTTGATCGTTGCACTATGCCCTAAAGCTGGATTGCAACGTCGTCACATGCTACTTGTGCATAGGGTGCGACGATGCTCAAAGCATAGGAAAAGTCAAATTTCACAAATGTTCTAGAAGGGAATCTTCTAGAAGATGAGGTGGCCTCTGATCGGTTTGGATCTTACTCACTTCTCTGATTTAGTGGGATTAACCTAATCTCCTAATCCATCTCTCTTTCACACTATATAAAGAGGGATCTCTCATGGAAAAATCTAAGGTTGAATAGGCTAAGATTTGCATGGAGAGTTCTACTTTAGATTATGCTTGAGAGCTTTGCTTTAGTTCTTCAAGTCATATTGTGGATCTTCTTCATTCAAGGCATTGGAGCAAAGGTGTGTGTGTTGAGGAAAAGAGCCATTGAAAGGGGACCTTGCAACATCAAGGAATGGGTTCTATTCTCCACTTTCTATTTGATTTAATACAGTAATGCATTTCTTCCCTATAAAAACATCTTGTCTTCTATTGTATAATTCCTTGATCATATACATAGACTTCATTAGAATATATATATCTTTGTTTTCCCTCTTTGTTGGTTTGTGATTCTTAGACAAACTTACTATTTTTCAAACCCAAGGAAGGAGCTACAAAGACGACACTAGCAAGTATCAAGAGTTGTTTAAAACGTATGTCACTTGTATTTCACTAAACTAGTTTATATGATAATGAAGTTTAAGGCGAAGTGTGTATTTTGTTATGTTTTGTTCTAGTTTCCTGTGGAAGTTAGGGAGATTTGTTTGTGTCTGCACTTACCGATTAGTCCGATAAAAAAATTGGGGACCATACTGGGTGATCCAGGGGATCAAATTTTGCTCAAAAATTCAAAGTGCTCGGAATCGCTTCAAATTGAACAGGAGCATAGGCCTCGTCGTCACGAACCCAACGGAACTCGTTTGGGTTCAAACAGACGTCAGATGAGAGATATATCGCGTTCTTTTCAAAAGGACAAACAAGCAAAAAAAATGTGTTGACTGTACAGTCCGTACGGATGCTGACGTGGCAGACCGTACGACACATGGAAGATGTGTTGGCAGTCGTGTGGACGATTCGGCGTATGACACGTGGCTTGTTTGTGGTGAATGGGATGGCGACACGTGGCCCAATCAATATCCGCCACGTGTCACCTAAACATCGGTTAAAACTTGTGTAGTCGGCAGGAATCGACCCCGCGACTTCCGGGCAAAAGTATGGCCTTGGGGAGAGCCGCCCAACTGGTGCGCCACTGTAGTGGTTCTTACCACTATATGGTTTTGTTTATATTTAAATTGCAATGTGTTTTGGAATGGGCGCGGACAGGGCTGGGGCTAAGCCCCAGCCCCCGTCCATATGTATATATAGATGTGACTACCTGCGCGCGGTTCAAACGGAGCCATAACACATATAACCAGTGGGCCATAACACATATAATCGATGGTCCATACAAATATGACCGGTGGTCAATGTATTGCGCGGGAGTTTTATTACCAACGGTTATGAAACCGCGCCGACACTTGTCACTCTTTCATTTGATTTGGGACTTGGCCCCTTTTATATGTGCGCGAGGTCATGTGGTGGCCCATGTGCCCACGGAATTGACTCCTAGGGGCTAGCGCATAACCGTCCTACAGTTCACACCGTTTGTGCGGTTGCGCCCGGTGCTGGGTTTTAACACATATATGCGCGTGAGGGCTAGGTTGAGGAGCAAGAGGTGCATTTTGGCGATCCAGAGACAACAAGTTTGAAGGGGAACTTCCAGGAAGCCTATATTCTTCAATTTTTGGCCAAACGAGGTGCCGAAAAAGCCCAGCTAGGGGTTTTTGGACATTTTGAAGCCATTGGAGCCATCTATTTGGCATTTTGAGCATTATAAAGCACATATTTGAGCACTTTTATCAAATAATACAAAAGATCCATTGGAAGCTGGACCAGGAGATGTAGCCCAAGAGAGGGGTGAACTCCTTTATCATTTGTTGTGTTATGTGTTTCCTGTTCACTGTTATTTGTTGCAGTTTATATGCATCTTTAATGTGTAATTTCTATAAAAGTTGTGTTTTCAAAATTGATCCATTTGCATTTGAACACATGAATTAAAACTTGCAAATATTTTCAAGAATACAAGTCTTTTTCATTTTTAGATCAAGTTGGTATCAGAGCATAGGTTTTTGAAGACTTGATTATTTGCAAGTGTTTTGTTTTTTGATTCTCACAAGGTTGAAACTCACAAAAGGAGAAGGTCAACTTGTAGAGCCAAGTTCTCATCCTTCAAGAAGGAATATTATATCATCACCGCAAGCTTCAAGGAGGCATTCACC
>SNQJ01S0089194.1:63650-84357 GCA_010110895.2 Picea sitchensis
TGGCGATCCAGAGACAACAAGTTTGAAGGGGAACTTCCAGGAAGCCTATCTTCTTCAATTTTTGGCCAAACGAGGTGCCGAAAAAGCTCAGCTAGGGGTTTTTGGATGTTCTGAAGCCATTGGAGCCATCTATTTGGAATTTTGAGCATTTTAAAGCACATATTTGAGCACTTTGAGAAAATAATACAAAAGATCCATTGGAAGCTGGACCAAGAGATGTAGCCCAAGAGAGGGGTGAACTCCTTTATCATTTGTTGTGTTATGAGTTTTCTGTTCACTGTTATTTGCTACTATTTATATGCATCCTGAATGTGTAATTTCTATAAAAGTTGTGTTTGCAAAATTGATCCATTTTCATTTGAACACATGAATTAAAACTTGCAAATATTTTCAAGAATACAAGTCTTCTTCATTTTTAGATCACTAGGGATGCGACTTTATTTTTGTTTTTTGCCTCTTATTTTTATTTAACCTACCTTATTTTGGTTAAATTCATTCTCTGAGTCTGTGGGTGATACATTTTGACTCTCTAGGTCTGAAAGTTCAGTGAGAATTTTTGTCTTTCTTCCCTTTTTCCTTTAGTTTCAGAGATCGTCGCATTTTACTCTATAGACAGCCCACGACGATCCTCTGACATCGCACTCTACAGGTGCAGACTAGTGCGACGACCCTAGACCGTCGCACTATGCTCCACTGCCACCTGCGACTATTCCTGTAGGAATTGTTGGAAATAGCCATTTTTTATTTTTCTACCCAGTTTTGCCTCAACTGCCTGGGATGAACTTCTGACACTAGTGAATGATTGATTTATAATTTTGAAGCTTGCACTTGATCGATTTTTGAGAATTTAAAGTTTCCTTTGTAAATTTTGCAAGTTTTGCTTTTGGTTTTTGTCACAAGGGTATAATCTCTAGATATTGGTCCTGAGTGCTTGTTTGACAAGGAATCCTTGATTTATTTGAAGTTTTGGATTGTTTTTACTCTCTGGATTGTTCATTGATTGAGAGACAATTTTTGTTTTGTATTTGACAAAAAAAAATCTTATCATTTCATTTTTGTCTACATTATAGGTTTGATTCGGGAATAGTGTTGTGAATGTGTTAATTTTCTTGGATTACGCTTTCTTTTCTTCATTGCATCTCTGATCTGATTTGAGAAAGAAAGAACTGAAGTCATTATTCTTTTTAGTAGTCTTTTACAAGAAAATTGTTGCATTCGAAATATTTGTTAAAAGAGAAAATTGGAAAATTTTGTAGCTTTTTGATTATTTGGAATCCTTTTCATTCAAAAATTGAGAAATTGTGTTCCGTAGCTTTTGTATTTCAAAAAGAAATACCTTCTCCCTACTGTAATTAGAGTTCATCGAATTAAAATATTGCACAAACATCTCTTCTTGCATTTTATTGGATCAAGGTCGATACATCATCAGTTTCATTTATGTTTCCCTTTTGAGTAAGCAACAACCTTTAAAATACAACAAAATTTTAAAATTTATTAGCAACTTTTATTTTCTAGGGATTATCTACACCAACATTAGCTAGGATAGTGCTTTGGAATAGTTTGTAAGGCGCACTCTCCAAAGCATCAAAACACACAATAGTATCTTGTGATAGGGAGAGTTCAAATCCACTTGCTACATTTTGTCCTGGGAAGCCCTTCTAACACAAGGGTCAATCATGAGGTCGCATTAGAACTAGCAGAGTTACTCACCCTGCTTTTTCTGTCTTAGTGTAAAGATTGCGCGTATTATTGGGGGTCACTTGAGAAGAAAATCCTGTGGGGACCTTCTCAAGTTGATTTCGGGCTAGATACCCTGTCTTTGCACATGGATCAGACTGTCAATTGTTTCCTCGGGCATCATTGTCGTAATTGGTAACCTTAGTGGCTATCTCTTTAGGGTCTTTACACGAGGTGACTATGGAGGGGAAATTTTTCACGGTACCTGGAATCGACGTTGGCCAAACTCACTTGAGCTCCTTGGAGGGTATACCCATTATGTTTGGGAGCTTGCACCAGTGTGTAAGTCCGTTAAACAGGTCGTCAACGTAACTTTTCCACCCACTTTATCCTAGCCCCTTCTTGTCTTGATTTTGCGACATTGGATTTCATCACCAACTAGTGACTTCGAAATAAGAAGGTTTGTTTGCTTGTTTTGATTTCTAGATTTTATTAATGAGTGTTGTTTGTTTCTCTAGTTGTCCATAGATTTGTTTCGTTCTGTATTTGATGCGGCCAACATCGGCCCTCGTCGTTCACGTAGGATGCAACGACTACCTCTGGAAGATCCAGAAGATTACATTCCTTTGCTTCCAAACTCACTAGAGGGCTCTCCTGAAGAAGCAGTAAATAATGACGTAGCCTCTGAGATTGGAAGTTCAAATCCATTAGAGGAGTCCATACTTCCCATAAATCCATTATTGAGTGTTGAAAAAGATCCATATTTGCTCCAGATAAATTCATCGAGAGACGTTGTTGCTGACGAGTATATTGAAGTACCTACTCGACCTCACGCAGAGTCTGGTGTGGACGATCCGTTTTTTCAAAGTGAGTCGTTTAGAACCCCGGTTCATACTGCTGGAATTTTTAATCCTAGCTCTATCCATGTCCGTACTTTTTGGAGGACCTCTTCGGGACACGATATTTTTTATAAACTAGGAATGAGTCATAATCAAGTTATGGCATCACAAACGCTTGTGATTTCTACTACTTAAACAGTACCCTTAGATCATTTTACTGGCACAACCAGTAATGTCATCACGGTTTCAGAACAATTGTTGGTTGGTTCTCACTCAATTCTTCCTCTCCAGTTCGCTAGCTCTACCATGGTCCCACAAGCTACGCTTGTTTCTACCGGGAATGTGGTGATCACTCAACCTCCTATCAGAACACCACTTCTGCTTAGATCAAATCTGTCACTTCCCCCTGGGTATAATTCTTTGAATACTTCCATTGTTATTCCTACCCGGAATCCATCCAGAGGGTCTAATATTTTTGTTCCTCCTGGGTATAATGTTGCTAGTCATTTTGTTCCTACACCTACCCAGGTTCTCTCCTGGGAGCCTTACGTTCCTCCTCCACTTTCGCCTGGAGGATATAATCGTCCTGGCCCTAGTATCTCCAATCAAGTTGGAGGCACCAGTTATTTTTTCGCTTCTAGTTTTCAGATTCATGTTGGAGGTCAACCTCAAGTTGGGGGACAACCTCAAGTTGGAGGGCAACCTCAAGTTGGAGGACATAACCCAGTTTATGGACAAATTATACCTGGATCACAATATCAACCTTAGACTCTTCCTTTCCAAGGGAATCAACAACCTTCTGGGGGGAAACATCCTCAATTTAATTCTTTTGTACCCCATAACCTCGGGCAACCATATCCGTGTTCCATGAATCCTACTTGGGGTCAAAATTTTTAGTCTAATGTTCATTTCCAAGGGAGCTTACCTAATCAACCAACTCTTGTTGGATATTCGACTCAAAATCCTCCACAACCGAATTTGTCAGGACTATCTAACTATCTTTAGACTGCTTATGGTCCTACTGGTATACCTACAGGACTACCTCCTCAAAACTGCCAGTTTCCTCAAGTGAATAGACAGGTTCCCTTTCTTGCTACTTTGGATTTACCGGATTTATCTAGGATTTTTAATGATCATATTTTGCATTCTTCTTATTGGCCCATCATACCGACCAAATTACCATATGACATTCCTAAGTTTGATGGTCAATTGGGAGAAGACCCAAATAATCACATCATGACATTCCATATTTGGTGTTCACCCAACTCTTTGATGGATGACTCTATAAGATTATGACTTTTCCAATGAACTCTTATGTGTTTGGCAGTCAAATGGTATATTGAGTTACCACGAGGATTCTTTAATGACTTAAATACCTTATCCATGGCCTTCTTAACACATTACCAATTGTCAATTTGATATGAGACAAGTACTGAAATTTTGAGTTCATTTAAACAATCCTCTTCCACTCATATCTATGATCATATCCATGAGTGGAAGAGGAGAAGACGCTTAATCAAAGTTCCCCTTCCTGATCAACTGTTGGACGAGTGGTTTACCAAATCGCTCATTGGTCCTATAGCCCGCGATGTTGCCATCGGTGGTGTCGTCACTGAAGAGAAGGCGATTAGTCGTGCTCAGTATCTAGATCTCATTTATTCGCAAACGGTCACACTATATGACTTGATCCCTGATGCCCCTCATCCTTCTACGAATCCTTCCCCAACACCTTCAGTATCTTCTCACGTTGTTGATGGCGTGATTGACACTTTTCATGTTGAGACTCGGTCTAAACAAGCCAGTCATACCAATCCCAAGTCTACTACTTCTAATGTACAAAACACTCATAATCCCACTCCTTCCCCCAATAAAACCTTTGAAGTTAATTCGGTTCAATCTACACCTACCGGTAAAAATCAAAATAAAAAGAAAGGGAAAGGTAGGCATAAGGAGGACAAAAATAATAATCAACAATCTGAGAAAACAAAAACCCAGCATGTTCATGACAAAGATAAGTGTAAACCTCGTTATCCTTGCCTTATCTGTGGTGAGGATTATTATATGAAATATTTTCCACGACGTGTTGAGGTTACTAAGTTCCTGCAAGGGACCGAGACACCTCCTACACCCACCGTCTTGTCACAATCGTTTCCTTCTCAGTAGCAGGCCCAATTGGTCATTCATGACCAACCTTCCCTCTACCACATATTATGTCCTTATGTGTACTGGTGACTCCAAGAAGAACGAAGTTGCAGTCGTAACTCGATCCAAATATTATTCTCCTTCGAAAGAGAAAGTTGATGATTTACCACCTCCGTTGGTTCAACCTCCTCCACCAACTTCACCTCCAAACGATCATCTTCATCTCGAATGATCAGGCCTAGATACAGTTCTTCGTCCTCCTCCCAAGGGCGTTGTTCAGAAGTCCTCATTTAATCCTCATGCACGTGCTGCCCAAAACTACAGTATTGTAGAAGACCTTGCGCAAGCACCCTCTATGATGTCGGCTCTCGAAGTCCTTCAAAGTTGTCCTACTCAACGAAAGGTGTTGTTAAAGGATATTGGTTGAATTGAACCTACCGATACTAATTTAATAATATTTGACTCAGAAGATCATATTCTAAGGCTTCCTCCTCAATTAGCATTTCAGATCCAAGTTGTTGTGGAAAATAAGAATATTTTTTGAACCGTTATTGACGAAGGAGCCTTGACTTGCGTCATGTTCGTCACTTGTTGGAAAGCTATTAGCTCTCATGCCCTTATCAAGTCACACAATAATCTTAAAGATTTTAATGGTACAGGTTTTAAACCTTATGGTGTTCTTCCTTCATTGTCTATTATGTTAGAAGGTAAGGCGGTCAATTCTGAATCAGAATTAAAGAAGGCCTTCTTTAATTCTGATTCATGTACTAGCAATGTACCTTTCATTTCGAAAACACCTCCCGGTTATGAGAATGTCAGCGTGGGTCTCTTAAAAGATTCAACGTTAATGGGTACATTTCCTATCCCACCACCTGATATTCCTCCTCCTTTTGTCACCTCAATTAACATGATATCGACCTATGTTCGTGAAACCCCTGAGTCTTATGACCCATGGATAATACCTAGCTCTAGCGAATGTCTTCGTTACGATGATCGAATGCCTTTGAGTTCGGTGGAATCGACTTATCAAGCTATTCAATCGACAACTCCTTCGTCTCCTTCTCTCGTTGATACATCTCCTGGTCTGTTCCACGTGATCTTTTCTACTGATGAGATGATCATGACGGTCATGTATATGGAGGATACTCCATGGGACGATGGGCATCATCGTTCTATTCTCTTCCTGGAACATGAAACCATAGAGAGATACCAACGGATTTCGACTCCGTCTACCGTTGTTGTTATTTCTTCTACTCCTGAATCAATACACAATGTTTTGTATGAAGGGAACTTGAGTAATATTTCACCTACCACTCCTCCGGACATATCGATTAAACCCAGAGTCGTGGAAAATGTTCATATCGGTGCCTCATGTTCTACTGATGAGGTCCACACTTATAAAGCCCTTTTCCAAGAATTTTGTGACGTTTTTTGCCTGGAGTTATGAAGAAATGTCAGGTATTGATCCTGATATTGTTGTGCATGAGATTAAGACTTACCTAGACGCTAACCCCATTTGGCAGAGAATTCGCCCAGTACATCCACGTAAAACTGTTGTTATTAAGCTTGAAGTTGAAAAACTTCTTAAAGTTGGCTCTGTCTATCCTGTGGCTTTGATCTATTGGGTGTCCAATCTTGTTTCGGTTAACAAAAAACAAGGCACGATCTGTGTTTGTGTAGATTATAGGGATATAAACAAAGCTTGTCCCAAAGACAATTATCCAACCCCTTTCGTTGACCAGATTGTTGACGACTACGCCGAGAGTGAAATATTCTCCTTGACAGACGGTTTCTCTGGCTATAATCAAATCAATATTTTGTCTACGGATCAACATATGACTGCTTTTATTAGCCCTTGGGGAACCTTTGCATACCAGAAACTACCTTTTGGTCTCAAAAATGTTGATGCGACTTTTCAGCGTGCTATGTCTTACACTTTTCACGACATTAAGCACATTTTACAACCCTATCTAGATGATCTACTGGCGCATTCTATGCATCGTCAAGATCACCCGACACATCTACGGGCCATTTTCCTACACTATCATTATTATCGCATACGATTGAATCCACAAAAATGTGTTTTTTGTGTGGAATCCGGACAACTTCTTGGTTTTATCGTGTCTATACATGGGATTAGGGTAGACCCCTTGAAGGTAGAGGCTATTCTCAATTTACCTCCTCCTTCCACACTTTGCCAACTCCAAAGTTTGCAAGGGAAGGAAAACTTCTTACGTTGATTCATTCCCAACTACGCTGAATTAACGAAAGGATTTACTCGGCTTCTCAAGAAAGGTTATGATTTTGTATGGGATGACACTACCAACAAAGCCTTTGAAGCTTTGAAACTCGCCTTAACCCGTACACCACTGTTGTTTCCACCTGATTATAGTCGAGATTATTTCTTGTACTTAGCCGCTTCGAACTCTACCATTGATATGGTTCTAGTCCAAGAGGATTATTCACACGATGAACATGTTATATACTATTTGAGTCAGAGTCTCACGACCACCGAAACCAAATATTTACATGTGGATAAACTGGCCTTGGTAGTTGTTCAAGTTGTTCAACGTTTTCGTCACTACATATTATTACGCAGAACCACAGTCATTTCCGATTGCAACCCCAATGCAACACATCCTTACTCGACAATTGATGGGGGGGAAGTACTCTAAATGGATAGTTATTCTCCAAGAGTTTGATTTGGAGTTTGAACGTGCCAAGTCAAAGAAGTATTTGGTTTTTTCTGAATTGATATGTGACCTTCCCTCTACTGAAATAGAAACTATGGCAGGGGATTCCTTACCTGATGAATCTCTCTTTCTGATCAGTTCTGGCAACATATGGTACGGAGATATTATCATTTATATCCAGACCCAAACTTTTCGGCCTGATATTTCTAGTATAGATCGTCGTCGTATCTGGTATCAAGCCCGGCAATACATTATCCTTGGTGATACCCTTTACCCCCATGCTGTTGATTCCATATTTCGATAATGTCTCACATATGATGAAGCTGAGAAAGATTTGAATGACTGTCACTCTGGAGCATGTGGTGGTCATATGTCTGGGTATGCCATTGCCCAAAATATCTTATGAGCTAGTTATTTATGGCCTTCATTGTTTAAGGATTGCATTACTGCCGTCCAAAAATGCCACGCTTGTCAAACCTACAACAATAAGATATGATCTCACCCTGCTCCTCTTCATCCTATAGTTTTCATCGGTCCATTCACTAAATGGGGCATTGAATTCATCACATGTAAACCTCACTTAAGCGGGGGGCATGGATACATCATTATAGTTGTGTATTATTTCACTAAGTGGGCTGAGGAGATGCCTACATTTGACAATAACAGGAAAACTACATCGTTATTCATATTCAATCGTATCGTTACTAGATTTTGTGTCCCTCAAGCCATCGTAATTGATCACAGTAGCCATTTTCATAATTTCATGATGTCTGAACTTACCAAGAAGTTGGGTCTTTGACATGAAAACTCAACCCCCTATTATCCACAAGCCAATGGCCAAGTTGAAGCAATCAACAAGGTACTCACTACTATGCTTCGACGGATGGTAGGAATTCACAAGTCAAATTGGCACACAATGCTCTTCTCGACATTATGGGCCTATCGGACATCCGTTAAGTCTGCCACGGGGTTCACACCTTTCCACTTAGTATACGGTATTGAAGCAATTTTTCCGATTGAATGTGAGACCCCATATTTGAAACTAGCTATCGAACTTCTCCCTAACACCTCAGCTGACGAGGAACATCTTTTGTATTTGATGCAATTAGACAAAACTCGTCATGATGTTGCCTTAGTCATTGAAACTCAGAAAAAGCATGTCAAAGCACAATATGACAAGCATGTCAAACCACGTGTATTTTTTTAAGGTGATCTAGTTCTCCTTTACGAACAAAATCGTGACTTACTAGGGGCCGGTAAATTCGAGCCCATGTGGCGGGGTCCTTATATCTTAAAACAAGTGTTGGAGAAAGGGGCTTATGAGCTGGTAGATTATGATGGAATTCCTTTGAGTGAACCCCAAAATGGGCTTTACTTGAAGAAGTACTATGCTTAAATCATTTTTCATGAGTGTTGTGTATTTTTAGTGTATCATACTCTTGTGTGCTTTTTCATTTTTTGGTTCCACCTTTCAGCAGCTTACCTTGCAGTACGCTTGGTTTCCATATGTCGGTGTCTTCACTACCCTATATCGGCTTCACTGATGGCACTAGTCGCAGTACTCAATACTTAGCATCTGCTGCTTGGGCAATCTATGCACCTACGAATGAATTGATCAGTCTACATAGTGTTTGCCTTGGTCGTGCAACTAACAATATCGCGGAATACAGTGCGTTTATCGAGTTGTTAACTGACGTCGTTTCACTTGGAATCTGTCATCTTATTCTACAACTTGATTTACAATTAGTAGTACTACAGTTGAGTAACATTTACTCCATCTAAAGTCCTACTTTGTTACAGGTATATTTATGAATTGGCCTCTTAGGACAACATTTTGATTACATTGAATATCAACACATTCCTAGATGTCTAAATACATCTACATATGCATTGGCTAATTATGTTTTAGACAGACATTTGAGACATTTATAAATCCAATCACACTTTTTACAAAAATAAGTAAGCCAGTAGGAACTTTATATTTATAACGATAAAAGTTTACAAAAAAGTGTTTTGTCCGAAGACCAAAATATCAAAAATGTGAAGCTCATGGCTTCATGTACAAAAAGCATCAGGGATGTTTCTCTCTATAACAAGTGACCGCTCGTGCTACCCTAAGGAGTAGTCTACCAATAGATGCAGACACGCCCACTGTGTGGCATTGGTAGTGCCTAGGAAGCTCATCCACCGTGGTATCAGGGACATGCATGGTCAGTCCCTCCAGGTTCTGTTCTATAGCCTCGAGATCTGCGATAGCCACCCCTACTACAACACCTCTCTCTCTACATCTCTAGATGGGAGATAATCTCGGCGGACGATAAGGCCCCACATTTGCATTGATGAGAACACTCGATTAGTCATCGGATAAATAACACAAAAAACATTTTATATCATTAAAATATCAAAAACATTATATAAACAAAAAATTTCCTTCTTACCTATGTCCCCCCACTGGGACCCATCAGGAAGAGCTAGATCTGGATCACCACAGAAATCTACCCCAGCATACGCATAATCTTCTACCATGAGTAGCTAATTCCTCAGCCATTGGAAGAAGACATCGTCATACTTGATGATGAGAACACCACCATGTCAAGCCATAAGATCTACCCACCTCTTAATTTGTGGATCCTATGGAGCAGGTATACCCCACTCCACCTGCAAACGTAGGACAAGAACCCTCTCCAGAAAGAAGGACACCAAAATGGACCCATATCCAAATTGCTTTAAACGACCGTTTCGACACTTGGTAAGTTGTTTCTTTATGCTTTTTAGGACCCCCTCACACCAGTTAAAGACCCTGGGCTCCATGCATTCTATCGCATACTGAAAATGGCTCTGCAAATCCATATGGGGAGATTCACTCCCTGCCATGCGAGTAATGGTGTAAATGATAGTCCGCAATGGCAAATCCCGAACATCCCTGATGGATACCTTGTCGTTGTGTTTCTCAGTACCTGGAACACAATGGTGATGAACGTAATAATCCATAGGTTCACCTCCACCCCAGTTGTCTATGAGCAATACTCGTGAACCACGACGAGACAGCCCTGTCAGGAAATAGATATGCTCTATATCTATTGTGAGTGTGTGGACACCCATGCGGAATGCCTGCTCATTCACATTCCACATGTGAACCAAGTAGTCCAGTAGTCTCAACTGAGCTCTCATGCCCTGAATCCTGAAGAATTTTAGTAACCCACATTACCTTACAGCCATAACCATCCCTGGGTCATTCCCAATGAAGTAATCCTCTTCTTCATGCTCTCTCTCATGCCACTCCAGCATCTTGACCAAGGAAATCCTACCAAGGAACAATAAAATAATATTAGAAACATAAAATTATTTCCTAGGGGCTTTTTCTTGTTAGGTTTATCTTTTTAAATTTTTTGTTGTGGTCGTTGTAGGGCTGCGTAGAGCGTAGAGTGAAATCATCGCACCCTGCCTATAGGGTCACCTACGACGATCCTAGATCGTCGTAGTTCACAATATAGGGCACCTGCAACGATCTCAACACGCAGGTAGCCCCAAAAAATTGACCCAACACACAAAATTGACCAATAAAAACAAATTTTGGAACCATGAAAAGATGAAGGAGAAGGAGATTACTTGTTTAACAAAGACGGTTCACAAAATGATCCACCACATGCTCCGCAATCGACAGTGGAAATTCGCAAAATTATATTATTGACTTTATCACTTTTTATTTGCAAAATTATATTATTTTTATATTTTATCCATGCCTTAAAGTCTTAACAACTTGGAAAGTGTTGACTTTTGCAGATTAAAAGGTCTAGAGACGAGATGTTGGAACAAGGGTCCACCCTTTTTGACTTGTTTTCACACATTTTTCTTGGGTACAGATCCTTTTAGGGTTTTTCAGGAAAAACTCCGAGCAGAGTCTTAATTCTTTCTCATGCTCGTGAAACCATGAGAATGTAATTGAGTAGTCTTTTGTCATTTTTTCGAACTCGTGTTGGAAATACGAAAACGAAACCTATGGAGTATCCTTTAAGCTCTTTTCAAGCTCCCTAAACATGAAAAGATGGTCGAGCGACCTTGTTGTTTTCACGCTCGTAAAAGTATTTGAAG
Organism: Picea sitchensis; assembly: GCA_010110895.2. Lineage (NCBI taxonomy): Eukaryota > Viridiplantae > Streptophyta > Pinopsida > Pinales > Pinaceae > Picea > Picea sitchensis. The sequence continues at coordinate 75,094 of SNQJ01S0089194.1, forward strand.
AAAACGTCTGGTGAGCGGTAGGTTATCTCTTTTTCGGTCTCGTCAGACTAAATTACAAAAAAGGACCTGATGAAGTTCTCTTTAAGTGTTTTTCAAACTCTCTAAAATTGAAAAACCCATGAGTTTTCTTTCCTTGGACTCATTAAACAAACATCGAAATACCCATATGGGATCGAACCACTCCTCCTTAGGGTTCATTAAACATACTCTGAGGGAATCGTCCAAAGGATGAGCTTATATCTAAAAGCATATCTTATCCTCCTCAGGCTTGCGTAAAAATAAAGAGGTACTTGCCAGAAATGGTGCAGCAAAATTGGGAAAGAAATGTGTCTCTGTATTTGTGTTAGTGGCAGTAATAGTCGCTCTTGAACATGACACCCCCCTTCATCATTGTATACGGGTTGGGAAATCCATTTGTCTCTCATTTGACCATCCACAAGTTCATATGTTGGGTCCTCCTTGAGTCAATGTTGCCAAGACAACTTTCGTGTCATTCATATGTTCAAGAGAAGTCCAACCTAAACAAGTCTTCTATCGAGTCGGCCATCTGCAGTTATAAATTTTCTACCATGTCGGTCTTCTCTGAGTCAGTTATGAATCACTTCATACTCTGATCTACCTCAAATCTGTTACATATTTCATGTCATTGATGGGGGATACATCAAGGCCCTCCTGTGACGATTCTTTTCCTGCCGACTTCAACTCATTATCCGGGAACAAGACTTAGAAATCATTTAGTACCTTAGAGCCTGCATGTATCAATGGAAGGCTTCTTCACTTTCAACAGTGGGTTCACATCATTGACCCCTGATAGCAAGATTCCATCGAGTGTTCGACTTCAACTCATTTATTCACATTCGTTGGATTGTACTAGGGTACCTTGGGAGTCATTGACATCAATGGTGATTTCCCTCGCACTTTTTGACGGTTTTCATTAATGACCGGTAATCAAGTGGTTTCTATCATGTTCGACTTCGACACCTGTAATCACATGGCTAGATTCGTACTTAGAGACAATGAAAATGAAGACCTTGGATCTTATCCTTTTTGGTCCAGGTTGCGACGGAATTTGTACTGACACATAGATCCAATGTGCATGTCTCGTGGCTATGTCTGAATTTGAATTCTTTTAGAGCATAGATCCATAGTGTATTCTTGGTGTCTATGCCGAATCATGATGACATGGATCCACAGTGTATGTTTAGTGGCCATGACTCACTTGACACTTATGATTAAATTCACTTGTAGTCTGAGCATGGGAATTCCTACCTCATAAAATGGTATGTTATTATGTAAATGCTTGATTGTTTGCAGGTTCCTGATCAATGCGCTCGTTGTTTTCAACACACACATTCTACAAAGTATTTCAGTTATCACGAGTTCCAGCTTCATACTTTGGGAGGAATTTTGTTACACATTATTTTGGTCACCTCAGTGATCAACTGACAACATGTGTTCATGTTCTCTAAAAATATTAAAAGAAGACTTTCTCCATGAGAAAAGTGATTTGCTTTCCTCTTTCAAAAACCATATCAAGGAAGGTCATCACACCCTGCCATATGCATGGGGTGTGACGATGCCTCATAGTCCCACTCTGCCCTAAAGCTAGACTGCGACGTCGTCGCATGCTGCTTATGCATAGGGTGTGACGTCGTCGCATGCTACTTGTGCATAGGGTGCAACGTCGTCACATGCTGCTTGTGCATAGGGTGTGACGTTGTTGCATGTTGCTTGTGCATAGGGTGTGACAATGCTCAAAGCATAGGAAAAGTCAAATTTCACAAATGTTCTAGAAGGGAATCTTCTAGAAGATGAGGTGGCCTCCGATCGGTTTGGATCTTACTCGCTTCTCTGATTTAGTGGGATCATCCTAATCTCCTAATCCATATCTCTTTCACACTATATAAAGAGGGATCTCTCATGGAAAAGGCTAAGGTTGAATAGGCTAATATTTTCATGGAGAGTTCTACTTCAGATTATGCTTGAGAGCATTGCTTTAGTTCTTCAAGTCAAATTGTGGATCTTCTTCATTCAAGGCATTGGAGTAAAGGTGTGTGTGTTGAATCAAAGAGCCATTGAAAGGGGACCTTGCAACATTAAGGCATGAGTTGTATTCTCCACTTTCTATTTGATTTAAAACAGTAATACATTTATTCCCTATAAAAGCATCTCGTCTTCTATTGTATAATTCCTTGATCATATACATAGAATTCATTAGAATATATATCTTTGTTTTCCCTCTTTGTTGGTTTGTGATTCTTAGACAGGATTACTATTCTGCAAACCCAAGGAAGGAGCTACAAAGACGACACCGGCGAGGATCAAGTGTCGTTTAAAAGGTATGTCATATGTACCTCACTAAACTAGTTTATATGATAATGAAGTTTAAGGCAAAGTGTGTATTTTGTTTTGTTATGTTCTAGTTTCCTGTGGAAGTTAGGGAGATTTGTTTGTGTTTGCACTTACCTATTAGTCCGATAACAAGGGCCAAGCTCAAAGAGGGTGAAGGAAAAATTGAGACTTTCAACCTAGAGATTGGACGTGCAACTCGAAGAAGGAAAATGGGAGATGAAGAACCGCATATAGAGTATAAGAAGAATTTTTACAAGGCTTTCTACCGAATGTTAGACATGGTAGAAAAATTGTTTGCAGATTATGAAAATATAGTGGAAAAGAAGGAAGAGAAGAAGAAATCTAAAGCAGAGGATGATGTTGCAGAGGACTAAGCAATCAGAGGATACCCTCTTGAGCATCCATCTCCATCTTCAAGTTCACGCTCTTCTTCTTCCTCTCATTCTCATCATTCAAATTTTCATTAGAATGCTTCAAAAAATCCATTATTGAAATTAGATGTCAAATTTATTTTTCCCATGTTTAATGGAGAAGCTAATGCAGGTAAGTTAAAAAATTGTATTAGACAAATCAAGGTTTACTTCCGTGTATAGAAGATCAAAGAGGAAGAGGCGAAGATCCAGTTGGCTTCTCTTCGGCTGGAAGGCGCAACCCTTGTATGTTGCGAGAGTAAACTTCAGAATGGTAGCAAGCATAATGGTAAACTCCTTTCTTCATGGTCTGAATATACTTCTACATTGAAACAACAACTTTATCCATTGGGTCATGTACAAAAATCCATGATGGAATGGAAAAATTTGAGCCAGGGTAAAGGTCAGAATGTTCAAAGTTTCACATAAGATTTTAGGAAAAAGGAACTTGCATTGAATGTTCCTTTAGACTCTCCAGAGACTTTGATGAAATACATGGGTGCACTTCACAGTTACATTTGTCACACATTGTTGTTGTTTAACCCCACTAATCTAGATGAAGTGTGTGTGCAAGCAACTCACCTTGAAAGCAGGGGAAAGAATGTACTGGAAGATCACACAAAGAAGCCTTCCAAGTTCCAAAACAACAAGTTCAAAGGAAAGGGAAAGGGGAAAAAGACAACCACAACAAAGAAAGAGGAAGGAAAATCCTCTTGCACTCATTGCAAAAACGTTGGGCATGATGATGAGCATTGTTGGAAACTACATCCATAGTTAAGACCAAAGAAATTTGGTGGCAAAGGGAAGCCAAAAATTGTTGATATAGTGCAACAAGACCTAGGTTTTGATTCAGGTGATGAAATGAAAATCACAACAGTTGGAGTACAAGGTAAAGTTTTCTCTCATGCTAGTTCAAGTTCTACAATTCCATATCCTGAAATTGAAAAGAAGAGAAGTGAACTTTTTCACTTCAGAGTAGTAGCCAAACATACTAAAGTGGATACTTTGTTTGATATGGGTTCTCAAGTTAATTTGATATCTGAAGTGATTGTTAAAAAATTGGGCTTAGAGACAATACCTCATCCAAAACCTTACCCTCTTGGTTGGGTGTGTGACAATACAAAACTTCAAGTTTCCAAGCAGTGTAGATTGAAATTTGTTATTGTTTCAAAGTTGGTAGATGAGGTTGAGCTTGATGTAGTCCCACTTGATATATGTGGCATTATCTTGGGAAGTCCTTATTTGTATGATAGGAATGCTATATTCTTTCGACAGGAGAACAAATACCATCTCACCAAAGGTGGTGTGGAATACATTGTTAGAGCTCACAGTATGAAGATCTTAACTCTTGTTAGTGCAGGGCAGATAAAGAGAGCCATAAATACTGGCAAGATATTTGTGCTTATGGTTTTGAAAGCAAAAGATCCTGATAAATATAATTCTTTTGATGATCATGATCCTTCTCATAAAGATGAAATGATTGATGTTATTTATAACTATGATGAATTGTTTTAGGAACCAAAAGGGTTTCCTTCCAAGAGGAAGATCCAACATGAAAGACAGTTACACCAATATGTTTCCTTACCAAACATTGGCATGTACAGGATGTTTGTGCTTGAGAACGAGGAGATCAAGAAGCAGGTACATAACTTTCTTGAAAAAGGGGTCATCATACCAAGCTCTTCTCCATTTGGCTCTCCTATAATATTGTTTCCAAAGAAAGATGGCACATGGAGGATGTGTGTGGATTTATGAGCACTAAACAAAATAATGGTAAAGAACCGTTACCCCTTTCCTTGCATAGATGACTTGTTGGACCAGCTGAAGAACACGATGCACTTCACTAAGTTGGATTTGAGGAGCAACGTGTGGAAGACTTCCTTCAAAACAAAACAAGGTCTATTTGAATGGATGGTAATGCCATTTGGGCTTTGTAGTGCCCCAAAGAAACTCATGTGTGTTATGAATGATGTCTTTAGTCCTTTCATAGATGAATTTGTGATTGTATAGTTAGATGACGTTCTTGTATTCAGTAGAACTTGGGATGAGCATGTAATGCATGTAAAGAAAGTATTGGATGTCCTTAAAAGAGAAAAGCTTTACGTAAAATTGTCAAAGTGTGAATTTGGAAAAACCTCATTAGTTTACTTGGGTCATATTGTAGGAGGTGGTCAACTAAAGATAGATCCCTCCAAAGTTGAAGTCATTGTAAGTTGGCCTAAACCAACATCAGTTACAGAGGTTAGGAGATTTTTAGGGGTAGTTTAAACCTGGAGAAAGTTCATTTATAACTTCTCCTATATTGCATCTCCTTTGCATGATTTAACCAGTGTGAAGTAGGTCTTCAGTGGGGAGGAATAAAACATAAAGCCTTCAACACTTTGAAGGAAAAGATCAACACTGCACTAGTGTTGGATCTACCTAACCTACAACAATATTTTGAAATTGATACTGATGTCGGTGCATATGCCATGGGAGCAGTCCCGATGCAACAACATAATCCCATTCACTTTCACTCTGAAACTTTTTCTAAGGTTGTTTGTAATTATCCTACATATGAAAAAGAGTTGTATGTGTTGGTCCAAAGCGTGAAGAAATGAAAACGCTACTTAATGGGGGAGGAAAAAGCATACACATTGATCACCAACCCTTAGAGTACCTCCAGTCACAGACCAAACTTCAATAGTCCAGGCACTACAGGTGGATAGGATTCTTACAACAGTTCCATATAGTTATCAGATACAAGAAAAGCATAAAAAACAAGTTGGAGAACTATCATTTTCATGGCAAGATACTCTACCATTTTGGCAATATATGTATTCCTACAGGTGAAAGAGTCCATGTAATTCGATAAGCCATACTTCTCTTGTGTCTGGGTATTTTGGGGTAGGAAAAACTATGGCTCGTCTACATAGGTTTTGTTATTGGCCTCAGATGAAAGAAATTGTAGCCAAGTATGTAAAGGGGTGTGTGATGTGCTCTACTTGTAATCCCACTAATAGAAAATCGGGGTTGTACACACCACTCCCTATTCCTTCTCATCCTTGGGAGAGTATCTCCATGGATTTTGTAGGGGGGTTGCCTATGTCCAAATGGAGTCATGACTACTTGTATGTAGTAGTGGATAGGTTTAGCAAGATGTTTGTCTTGATGCCATGTTAAAAGCATATCATTGCTGAGCAAATTGCTCATCTTTTCTTTCAGTATGTATGGGTCCACTTTGGACTGCCCGCATACATTATCTCGTATCGAGACACTTGATTCCTTGGAGATTCTTTGACAAGCTTGTGGAGAAGGATGGACACCAAGCTAAAGAGGGGTACTACTTTCCATCCACAGACCGACGAATAGACAAAGTTAGTTAACAGAATAGTGGTTCATTTACTCCAAGGTTACTACAGCAAACATCCCAAGTTATGGGATGACCAAATACAGTATGTGCAACATGCATACAACTGAGCCTTGCACTCTTCCACCCAGAGTTCACTATTTGAGACATGTTTAGGGTATCTACCTAATACTCCCTTGGACTTAAGATCTAGAAAATATGTCGACTCAAGTGAACAAAGAGATGAAGACAGAGCCCACAAGTTCATCCATAGGATTCAACAGGAACACCATACAGTCTAGGAACAGTTGGAAAATAACTAGCCATAGTACAAAGCTCGCCATGACAAACACAAAATTGATCGCCAGTTCCAGGTTGGAGATCAAGTGTGGATCCACATCAGCAAAGATAGGTTGAAAGGTGAAGACAAGAAGCTCAAGCCCATCAGATATGGACCCTTCACCATCTTGGAGAAGATTGGAAAAAATGTTTTCCACCTAGATCTACAACCATATATGTAGATATACTCATTTGTCAATGTAGAGAACCTGAAAATTTATGAGCCTCCAATGATCATGGATCAAAGGGAGAGTGTCTCGGTACCTTAAATGGACGAGTTTTCTCCTAAGTACTTAGATGAGTTAAAGGAATATATCATCCTAGACAAAAGGACGAGGACTTCACGCAGGGCTGATGTTGAATATCTTCGAGTGGGCCTTAAGGGCACACATCCAAGCAAAGCACGGTGGATCGAGAAGGGGAAAGTGAGGGAGCAACTCACTCACCTATATGTTGATTAATAAGGCTTTTGGAGGCCCAAAAGCTTATTAGAGGAATGATCCGGGAAGATCTAGAAGGTCAAAAACTCAAAGTCCTCGAATCTTAGCAGAAATGACACCAAGTCAAAGAGATCATCGAGAGCTTTCCAACGATGCAAATGACACCTCAAATGGAGTCTGGATGACAAAGATATGGCCAATCAAATGGTCAACCTAGTCAAGGTCAACAGGGTGACATCAACATCTGTATAGATGATGTCAGCAGCTGACCAAGCAGGGATAACGCCAGTATGACTCCATGCTTACACCAACATGCAAATGTTGTAGCATGAGATATTTCCATGTGGCATGCCGATTTGGCATTTTGGGTGGCCAATTGGGTCAATGGGAAGGTGACACGTGGCACCCCTAGGAGGTTCCACGTGGCACCACCCAGGGGCCGCCACATGGCCTTCTAGCAACGCAACACATGGCCTTCTGACAGCATGACATGTGGCAGGTGAGTCAACAATGATTGGGAAAAAAACAGGGACTGACAAGGCACCACATGGCACCCCATGGATGCCCAATGAGGGCCAAGAAGTAAAAATTTCAAAAAAATAATAATAATAACACTAGCCCACTGGACCGACTAGCACCGGATCTGATGGTCGGTTAGCATTTTTTACAGGCGCAACCCGGATTTCCGTGCACCGGTCACATCCGAAATATCGTAGGTTTGAACTATGTTAAGGTTTGGTTGTACACATATATATCCAATGGTTATAATAACCGTTCAAAAGTTGTAACAAAAAGCTAAAAGGGGGGCCCGCAGGGTTTGACCCCCAGACCTCCAGAAACCAACGCCTAAATAATCCTTTGACAACCGGTCGGGCCAACGACCCTATTGTAATGACCGCCCAAGGTTTTACAATTTAAACAGAGGTTATTCATCTATCGAAGGAGGTCCAACGCCTAGGTCCATTAAGGCACGAATTTTGATGCAGGGGCACATTTATCACATGAATTCAGATTGTTGTGGGCATGCAAAACGAGGTAGAGATACCAGGAGGGCCCTGGAGGTGACAATGATAGAATTTGACAATTAGACAGTCATTTTTGCACGATTTTTTGCCACAAATCCACTACTGCAATCAGAATTTGTATTCGGGCAGCGGATCTTCAGGGCCTTTTCAGATTTGATTTATAGCCATGTATTTATGCCAATTTTTGTTGAGATAATATAAAGGCCTCTCCACTTCGAAGTGGGCCCGAAGACGTATTCCATTGTTGGGACAAGCTTTGTTATCAAGCTTTGTGTTATTTCCTTCTTTCTCGCCATTTCTTCATATTTATGCCTTCTTTATTTTCATTGCACATAAGCTTTGTTTATTCTCTTTAATGCAATTCATGTGAATGCCATTGAATAAAAGATCTTGGATCACCTAGTCTCTTGCTAGGATTCAATGACCTAAGGAACAAGAAAGGTTGCACCTTAGGGTTTTGATCTTAGTTTATTTTGATCCTTGAACTAGACAATCTAGAAGAAGGAAAATGGAACCTAGGGCCCAAGAGAGGTTTCACCCTAGGAATTGTTTTCTTGTAGGTTTTAGTCCTAAGGCCCAAGAGAGGTTGCACCTCAGGGTTAATTCATTCTTCAAAGTGTTGCATGCTTGACTCCATGGCCCTAGAAAGTAGACGACACTAGTCTTGATCTCTTTTGGTGATGAAAAAACTCTTAGAACTCTTATTCTCTCTCTCAAAGTGATTTGACTAAATTTACTAATCCTAACCCTAACAAACAATTTAATTTAATTGTTGTTGTTATAAATATTGCTACAACCATTAGGTCTTGAAGTAATTGTTGCATACTTAATATTGTGGCTAAATATACTCAAAATCATTATTTAGCAATTAGATGTTGTTACACTTGTTGAAGGCTTAATTCTTATGCACAATTGCTAATTTTTTGGGTGCTTTTACCTATTGTTGTTACAAAAAATTCATTGATGATATATATTGGTTTATTGCTATGAATTTGCAACAACAATTGGTTTTGATTATTATCTAGTGTCTAAAGGTGATTGATGAGCTATATAACTTGGTAATTGTCTATTATACGCTTTGGATTGTTTCTTGTCTCATACAGGTGAACCAATTACCTAGTTTTCATTGATGTCAACCCTTGAAGAAAGACCTGTAGAACAAAGGTTTGGGTAATGGTTCCAAGTTTGTTTGATGTAAATATGACTCATTATTTTCTTGTCATGGTTGATAATAAGTACAGATGGATGAACTTCAAAGTGGTCCCCTTATGGTGAAATCCCTCACGGGAAGACGCTTTACGGATTGAGTTATCCTAGAAGTATGGTTAGAGAACCCATGCTTATTTGTGGAATAATGAGATGAAGGTTAG
>SNQJ01S0089195.1:0-15847 GCA_010110895.2 Picea sitchensis
AAAAAAATCCACCTTTTAAACAAATAATATTTTAATAAACACCCTCCACCCACTTATGCATAAAAGTTATTCCTCTTATAATATGTATTATGTACATAATAAAACAAAATAGTCGCTTTCATACGATGATTTCCTCCACGGGTATTCTTTATATATTTTTCTCCAAGGACTAGTCAACTAAACTTCATACCTCTTCTCCTTTTCTCAAATCGGTTTGAATGGGTAAGGCTCCTCCCGAAGGATGCAGAGTGCGTTACTCCAAGAATGGGTAACCCTCCTCCCAAAGGACACAGGGAGCATTAATCTTGGGAAAAATACTCCAAGAATGGGTAACGCTCCTTCCAAAGGACACAGGGAGCGTTAATCTTGAGAAAAATAAGGAGTGTTAATCTTGGGAAAAAAAAGCGTCAATCTTGGGAAAAAGCGATTTCGCAAGTGTGAGAGAGTTAACGCCCCCACTAACATGTCTCAACAAGCTATCTCTGCAGGCCTTCACCCTCCTTTCTCAACAAGATAGCTCTAATACCACTTGTTGAGCAGCGAAAACATAAACTTAATAAGATTAATGACAAGTAAAATAACAGAGAATAATAATCACACCATAAACACAGTGATTTATGGAAAAACGTTTTTAAGGGAAAAAATCATGGAGAAATAATAATCAGTATTCTTATTATTCAAGGGAGAATTACAAAAACCAACTTACAACTATCCTCTCACTCTCTTCCCACACACTACGGTACAGTACTCACACCTCCAATCACACCTCTACTGATATGCTAAAATATATAAGAACCATTAAACAAACTAGTTACAACCAGATCCACCAATTACACAAACTGATCACTATAGTATTCATGCATTCCAAAGGACACAGGGAGCGTTAATCTTGAGAAAAATAAGGAGTGTTAATCTTGGGAAAAAAAAGCGTCAATCTTGGGAAAAAGTGATTTCGCAAGTGTGAGAGAGTTAACGCCCCCACTAACATGTCTCAACAAGCTATCTCTGCAGGCCTTCACCCTCCTTTCTCAACAAGATAGCTCTAATACCACTTGTTGAGCAAATAAAAACATAAACTTAATAAGATTAATGACAAGTAAAATAACAGAGAATAATAATCACACCATAAACACAGTGATTTATGGAAAAACGTTTTTAAGGAAAAATTGAGAAATAATAATCGGTGATTCTTTATTATTCAAGGAGAAACACAAAACCAACTTACAACTATCCCCACTCTCTTCCACACACTACTACATTTACTCACACCTCCAATCACACCTCTACTGATATGCTAAAATATATAAGAACCATTAAACAAACTAGTTACAACCTGATCCACCAGTTACACAAACTGATCACTATAGTATTCATGCATGCACATATTAAACAACAGATGCAGAACCAAACTGAATACGTGAGAAGAGCTCACTTGATTAATTATTGAAGCCAATCAATTACATTTATATAGCACAAAAAACCTTGAACTTACCTCCTACAAAGGTGGATCTAAAAACACCAACAAACCCTAAATTGGAAAGGAACACAACAACTCACAACAACTTAGTTGCATAAATATTAATTTCTACATTATTCCAACACTCCCTTAATGGAGAAATGGATTTTCTACCACACCTAGCAACTCTCTGCAAATTTCAATGGTTTCTTCCAAGAGGTTTAGTGAAAATATCACCCATATTTTCATCTATGTTACAATAGATTAACTCAATCTCTTTTGACTGAGTATCCTTTCTCTTACCAAATGATGTTGGATTTCAATATGCTTAGTTTTGGCATGATATATAGGGTTATTAGCAAGTTTGATTGAACTTTGATTATCACAATTGATAATTGTGCGTGCCTTTTGTTCTTCTCCCACGTCTCCTCATCCAGACATTAAATTTTCACATGTAGTAATTCCATTAAAGGCTTTTGTACTGCCTTCAGCTTGTAGACAAAGAAATGCTATTGTTTCTACCGCCCATGATACAACCCTCGAATCCAATTCTAGCAGTATAACTGTGGGTTGACTTTCTCGCTTCTACTAAGATTTCCAAAACTTCAAATGTAATCGTAATAACTTGCCAACTCAACATCAAATTCATAAGTATATTTAATACCAAAATCAATAGTTCCTTTTCTCTAAATAAGTAGCACCTTTTGTTGGGCTTCAAAGGACTTCAGTGAGGCTTAGCCATGAACTCAATGGATGTCAATTAAGTAGGTAACATCCGGTCTTGTTGTAGTGAGATAATTCAAACTTCCCACCAATTGTCGATGCATAGTTCCATCCACTTCCTTGGTCTCATCATCACTACAGAGTTTAACATTCTGTTCTAATGGAGTAGACATCACCTTTCATTCATTCATATCAAATCTCTAAAGCAATTCCATGGTATATTTTCTTTGTGTAACTAGTGTCACACCATCTTCCATACTTCAAGACCTGTATAATAATGTCTCCTTAGATCCTCTATTTCAAAACTTGTGATAACTCGCTTGATTTCATCAATTAGCTAGAAGTTACTGTCATGATTAGATCATCAACATAGAGAGAAATCAAAGTAATATGTTCTTTTTCATCTTTCTTGATATAGAGATTTGGATCATTCTTACTCTTCAAAAATCCTTTTTGCAGAAAGAACATGTCTATCTTTTCATACCATGACCGGTGTCTGCTTAATCCATATAGAGCCTCCTTTTCAATTTGCGCACTGTAAACAAGCCTGGGTCCCTATTTAACAAATCCTTCAAGTTGTACAAGATATACTTCCTCCTTTAATTCCCCATTCAAAAGCAGACTTAACATCTAACTAATGTAGGTTCCATTTATGTTTTGTGGCTAATGCAATCATCAATCTAACGGTGTTGACCTGACAGTAAAGTATCTACATAATCACCCCTTTTGGTAATATCCTTTGCAAACTAATCTTTCTTTATATTTATAATTACACCGCCATCACCATTAAATTTGGACTTAAACTAATTATTTGTATCCAATTGGAACTCTTGTTTTCAAAATGTCCTCACACTCGGGATGTTCTACCCTTCATTATTGAACTACATTCTTCCTTTCACGTGTCTTCCAAACTTCATGTTCTTTAGCTGTTTAGTAAAATTTGCGTGTTCTATAGTGTCTCATTACTTGAGTCATCAAAGCATAATCTTCGTACCTGATAGGTGTATGAATCTAACGAGATGTCATCCTTGGAGTCTTGGTACTAGCATCTCTTATTCTACTTTGAGGTGTAGTTCTTCAACCTTTTCTTGATCCTAACCTTGTACCTATTCCTGTTCCTCCTCTTGATCCTCCTTTTGTACATGTGTTACGTCTGCATCTTCTACAATATAGTCATGAGGAATGTGCCATTCACTATGACTATCTCCTTTATGACCTGTATCTTCATGGAATAATACATCTCTACTTGCAAACAACTTATGATTGTTAAGATCAAACATCTTATATGCTTTATGCTCATCATAGTAACTAAGAAAATACACTTGATGGATTTCACCAAGATTTTCCATCCCTTTGGGAATGTGAGCAAAAGCTTTACTTCCAAATATTCTCAGATGATTCAAAACAGGCTTATAACCATAAAAGCTTCAAATGGAGTTTTACGATCTAAGATTTTAGTAGGACTTCCATTTTTCAGATAAACAACAGTTATAATAGCTTCAGCCCAAAAACCATCAGAAAGATTTTTACCTTAACTGCAATGTGCAATATTCAAACTTAAGTTTGTTTTTTCCTTCCTCGCCAACCATTTTAATGAGGAGTGTGAGGTACCGTGAACTTTTGTAGAATTCCATTTTCTTTGCAATATTTGACGAAATCCCCATATCTGTATTCTCCCCCTTCATCTGATCTGAGAATTTTTATGTACCTGCCAGTTTGTTTTTTCAACCAAATTTTTAAACTCCTAAAAATATTCAAAAACATCACTTTAATTTCTCATGAAATACACCCATGTGTATTTAGTGTAATCATCAATGAAAACAAGAAAATAATATGCTCCTCCAATAAACCTTGTCTGCATGGGACCACAGATATCTGTGTGCACAAGTTCAAGTATATCCCTCTTTCTTCTATCTATGTGAGAAGGAAAGTCTTCTCTGTGTTGCTTTCCCAAAACACACCCATCACATGCACTATGTTCATTCTTTAATAGTGGAATTCCACCATGCCTTGTTTCTAAAGAAGCAACAAATCATTATAGCTTAGATGTCCATACCTCTGATGCCACAATACCTATGTTGGCATCATTGTTGAAGCCAAAGCTTGATGTCATTTCATCGTCACATCGATCTTGTATAGCCTCCAACTCTGACTCCTCTGGCAACTACTTTATAATGGTCTTTACATCCTTCACAAGACAATGTGTTTTTTACAAAATCTACCTTCATGTCTTGATCCTTTATGGTGGAAACATAAATTAAAATTAAATTTTCTTTATACCAGATACATGCATTACATTTTGTTTTTGTTTAACACTACCATTTGGCAATGTAACATAGATATCCCCATAACCTTTGATTTTATGTGACCGCTCATCACCAAGATAAATGTTAGCACTATCATTAGTCTCACAATAATTGTCAAACCAATTTCTATTACAAGACATGTGGATCGCTGCACCAGAATCTACATACCATATGCATGTACATCATCTGTCTCAGCTGACAAAGCAACATCTAATATGAATAATTTGTGGAATTCATCATTACCATTACCACCCCTTTCAGCAAAATTACTATTATGCCTCGGATTTCTATATTTGTTCTCATGTTTATGCTTATACCAAAAATCCTTAGCATGATGTCCATCCTTTCCACAATTATAACATGAATCACTCTTTCTCTTATTTGTATGAGACCGAGGAGATGTCATAACTTTATGTTCTTTTGCATGTTGAGGTTTTCCTCCTTTGTTATGCCCCAAGGCTTTCTCACCCTTTGCCATCAATGCCAAACTGAATGTGGATATTTTCCGTGAGATGGTTTCTACGTGCCTCCTCTTGTAGAAGAATACCCGCAAGTTATTCAAATGTTGGAGCATTCTCTCAGACTGCAATACCTATTATGAACATTTGGTAGTCTTCTAGCATGCCATTTAACGTGATAGTTACTATATCAGTGGGTGAGACCTTTTCTTCTATGTCACCCAGTTTATCTTTAAATCTTTGATTCTTGAAATGAAATTAGTAACATTTTCATTTTCATCCATTTTGATTGAGAGCAATTTGATTTTTAAAAACAAAACTCGGTTTGTATTAGCAGCTTGGTACAAACCTTTCAAGATGTCCCACGTCCCCTTAGACGCTTTTGCAATCTCTATATGCTAATGATATTGTCTTTACGTATTATTCTAGAAAAATTGGCTTTGTTTTCCTCTTCTCCCAATCTTGGGCAGCAATAGAAGGCTTTGCCTCATCTCCCGAGACAATAGGCCAAACCCCGGATGCTTCCAGCACTGTTTGTATCTTAAATTTTCAATTTATATAATTGGATCCATCTAATTTATTTGATTCATTTATGTATGAATCAATTAAAGAATTTTCCATTTTGTAATACACAAAAACAATAACCAAAATACTTCAATCACCTAAATTATTTAGCTTGATAATGCAGCGATCACTATCCAATCCACCCGCAGCAAGTCTTTACTGAAATTCTGGATCTGTGTCAGCGTTCTCCTCACACACAACAACTCTCTCCCTCGGTTGATCCCGCAACGCTAAGGATCTTACCACGGCTCAATGACCTCACGTCTGCACAACAAATCAGTCTGCACGTCTTCAACAATCGGAGCACTTGGTAGCTCCCTCGACGGCTTCCCTTCTCCACATCTGCAAAAAATGGAAAAACTCTCCTTCATGGCATGCACGACAGTGCTTTCACACTTTTCTGCAATGCAGCAATATTCTGTGTCTCTTCTACAGTGATATGCACTCTCCAACAAAGGTTTTTCATCGCTAAGAATCGGTAGTCTCCGGTGCCTCGACATCATATTAAACAAGAGCTCTACTACCATTAAACAACAGATGCGTAACTGAACTCAATAAGTGAGAAAATTCACTGATTAATTATTGAAGCCAATCAATTACATTTATATAGCACAAAGGTGCTCACAACAACCCTGAACTACCTCCTACAAAGGTGGATCTAAAACCACCATTTAAACTGAAGGCAATACAACAACTCACAACAACTTAGTTACGATACTAATTTCTACATTATTCCAACATCACATTCCATTTTTAGCTAAATGTACATGCATCCAAATAAAAATGGAAAAATCATAACTTTGGAGGCTTCAACATAATTGACCCACTTCTATGCTTCGAAAATAAATGGGCCTATCATTATCTCTTGCTCATTGTACCCATGCCACCGCTGGCAAACTTTGGATACAAGTTAGGAAACATTCCTCAAGTGCAAGAATTGGATATTGCAAGAATAATGATAGGTGTAAATGAACTCATTTGGATTTGTCACTCTTCTTGCCATACGTTCACAAGGAGACGAATTGGAGATGTATACGTGAAAGAATGGACGAAAATTGATCTGAAGGCAAACCTGTTGTCAGTGATGATGATGGGCTGGAACCATCAACGAGGCCTTAAATTCGTCACTCTTCTCTTGCCATAATGCCTCGAGGAACTGAATTGAGATGTTAGTTAGTTGTTAGCACCAGTAATAAGCTCGGGTTGTGCTCTAGAAGAGTCAGTTCTTAGTTAAGATCCATTTGTCTAGTTGTCTTTTGTTTTCATGTAACTTAATTCGACAGAGTCTTTTCCTATATAAGGATGTAATCCGCCTTCATTGAATAATAGAGAAGTGAGCTTAGCCTCACCGTGTTGTTTGTTGTTTGTTTCGCATATTTTTTCTTTGTATCAGAGCCACGAGGAGTAAAGTGTGAGAATTTCAGAGGTTCGCAGGTCCCTCCTTCTAGTGGGTGCTAACCCATATTACTCTCTACCGGAAGCCGGAAGGCAAGATTTTCGTGACGTCAGGTTCGAAAAGCGACGCCCTTCACGCATTCCCTTTAGGCGAATACACAAGAGGTGCTGGACGCCCTTCACGATTCCCCGCATGCTACTACCGCGAGGTGCTAGAGAGGCGGATTGTACGGATTGCATTTCACGCGAGTTTAATTGGATTGCATGTGGAGTTTAATTGTGAGTTTAATTGATTGTAATGCTGGAGAAAATTTGGCTCATGGAGTGAGTTTGAACGGATTTCGAAAGAGCGGCCTGGAGTTTATATGTGCGGAGTTTTATATGCGAGGTTTTTGTTCCGCTGCGGGTATATTTTATATTATGCGGAGTTTTTTTTCTTTTGGAGTATTAAAAAAGGAGTGCCACGATTTCTATTATACATGCAAATAATGGGAGGAGTTTTTTACTTCTCTTTTATTATTAAAGTAAATACATGCATGTGTATTAAAAACAAAGGTTTCTTTTAAGGAATATTTTTTTTAATACTTAAAGTGGCTAAGAAATTGTGAGGTGAAGTTTATTAAAGTGGAGGTTTATTGAAGTTTAATAAAGTTGAGGTTTATTAAAGTGTATTATTAAAGTTTATTATGTGGAGGATTGAAGTTTATTAAAGTTTTTTTAAGGAGGGAGTTATAAGTTTTTAAAGTGGATATTTGGATATTAAGATGCATGCAATGATATGTCGAGAACGTAATAGATTGAGTCTGACCGCGGTAATCCCGGGCGCAGCCACAAAAACGCTGCCATCCTTGCGATTTCTTGCAGAATGACCAAATTCAAAGAATGGCGGAAATCCACCGCGAGACCTACCCTCAACGGCCAATAAGCTAGATGGCTCAAACTTCATTAATCGAAATTCAAGATGCATTTCATGGAGGGCTATGGTGTCTCGAACATTGTGAATGGAACCGAATTGAAACCTATTGCGGCTGCAGGTACGACAACAGCAGAGGGAGGTGCGACAACAATCTTAGGGAGATGCATAAAGAACACGTATCCAAGATTCCGGGAGAAGCGCAAAACAAGGCAAAGCTATTGTTACATAAATCAAGTAAAGATAAAGTATAATTCCACATAATAGAGACGCTACAACTTCTGCCGAAACATGGACAACCCTAAAACATTGTATGTAACTAGAAACACAAATCGCATTTAGTTCCTGAAAACTAAATTGCTAAACATTAAGATGGATGGAAATTAACCTGTTAGTTCATTTTTGGGTAGAATTAAAGAGGTGAAAGACAAGCCAGTAAATGTAGGGGAACCGCTTTCCACATCATCTAGTGACTATTACCTTAAATGGTATGCTAGAAGACTATCACATGTTCGAGTATCGGTGTCTTGCAGCACGGGAGAAACCTCCCACGTTTGAAGAGCTGACTAGTATTTTGCTGCAAGAGGAAGAGAGGCGCGGAATCAAGCTTCCAAGTAAATATTTGGCACCGTGGTCAAATAATAGATTCAGGAGATCGGGAGTAAGAGGTAGAGGCGGCAATTCATGGCAGAGAGGTGGTTCATGGCGAGAGGCGCTTCATCGCAGAGAAGACAATCTCCAAATCAAGGTATGTAAACTGATAGGAATGAGTCAAAGAGTTGTTTTATTGTGGTCGAATTGGACATATAAAGACCTGGCCATAAGAAGAAAATGATGAGGCTAGGAATAAACCTAGGACACATTCATGTCATTATGCAGAAAAAAATCTTCAAATCAAGATCACAAATTATTTATTGCTAGTGATGATATTGATGAACCTAATTTTGACTCCACGGGATCTTAGGTCAGTTTGTGTCTAATCAGCCGCGACCAATAAACAAGGATTTTGATGCCCGTTTGTGGATTCCTGAGCATTAGTACATATGACTTGTAATAAAATTGGTATGCTAATTTCAAAAGAAACTCAGAATGGTGCCAACATCTATCTTGGAGATGACCGCACTCATCAGATCAAGGGATATGGAGACATTCCCGTGACATTGTTGAATGGTACAGTTCGTCACATTCGCAATGTGGTGTATGTGTCGTGAATAAAGAAAAATTTGATCTCGTCCACCCATTACGTGCACTGTAATTGGAAGGTTGAATTCTTCAAGAATTATTGCATAGTGAAGGATCTGCTTGACCACTTTCGAACTGTTGCAACGGGCGTCAGAGTAGGAGGTCTCTAGAAACTTGATGTTACCATCAAAGAACATCATGCAATCGACATCCGCCAATTACGCCAACAGACTTTGGCATCGTATGGACACATCAATCATCCCCGACATTGTTATTACAGTAAAAGAATATGGTTGAAGGTCTTCCCATGTTGCACGAGGTTGCTTGTGATGGATGTGAATTAAGAAATATGCACATAGGATGAATTCCTCTCTAATCCTGATAAGAAATAGAGGGATGTATTAGATCTTGTGCATACCGATGCCAGGCCTATGCGACTAGGTCTTTAGAGGTGCATTTTACTTTATGTTACTTATTGATGATTACATCTAGATTTACATGGGTTTACTTCCTTAGATCAAAAAGTGATGTTTTCGAAGTATTTTGCATAATTCAACGGTGGAAAAAGCGCATAGGAAAATCCATCAAAATCCCCGTTCAGATCAAGGGGGAGAGTACAAATCGGGGGACTTCAAATAAATATTGCAAAGATAATGGAATAGTACAACAACAAAGACTACACCCACGTAAAAAATGGAGTCAATAAAGGAAAAACATAACCGGTAGAGTGTGCATGCAGTAGGATGAAAGGTAAAAATATCTCAAATGCATTTTGGTCTGAAGCCATAAATACCGCATTTTACGAAGAATAGAAGTCCAACAAGGTGTCTTGATAAGGCCCCTTTGAAGCCTTGTATGATTCCAAACCAACAATTAAGAATTTGAGGATATTTGGGTGTAAATATTTTGCACATATTCCAAAGGAGAATAGGAGAAATTGATGCTAAAGCCACTAAATGTATTTTCATTGGGTACTATTCTCAATTTAAAGCATAATAAATTATTTGATCTCGCTACTCACAAAGTATTTGCAAGTAGAGATGTACTTTCCATGAGAAGGATGTGAAATTATGACGACAACATTCATGAGGAATGGAAGAGACTTATTGATGAAGGAGTTAAAGAAGAGCGCTAAGAGTAACCCACACAACAAAGAGCCATATCCCCTAATGTACGCCATCAACAAGCAGCTAAGAAGGACTCCAATGATATGGAAAATTCAAGCAAAGAAGACAAGATCTTCACAAAGTGGGGGGAAGATAATCAATTGAGAAGATCTTCAAGACAAATTTGACTTCCTGAGAGGTATAAAGACTATGCCCTAATGAGTAGCATTTCAGGTGTTATAGAACCCATGAATTTTGATGAAGCTAATGAACATGATGAATGGCTAAATGCAATGGAGGAAGAATATGAATCTATAATGAAAACAATTTGGGAATTGACCTAATTGCCTAAACATAAGAAGCCCATTGGATGCAAAATGGATATACAAACCCAAGTTTAAATCATATGGTATTATAGATAAGTATAAGGCTAGACCTGGTTGCAAAGGGTTTCAAACATAAGGTATTGATTATGCCTAAAATACTGCACCAAGAGCTAAATTGAATACTATCATATGTTAATCGTTTTAGCCACAAAGTATCATTGGAAGTTGCATCGCTAATGTTAAATCAGCATTTTTGAAATCGGTGGAGTCTAAAGGGAAGAGGTTTACCTTACTCAACCGGAAGGGTTTGTTGAAAAGGGTCAAGAACACTTAGTGTAAGTTAAAGAAAGCATTGTATGGACTAAAACAAGCACCTAGGTCATGTTATGAGAAGATAGACTCTTTCTTCAACAGTAGTAGTTTCAAGGAGAAGAAAAAGTGATCCAAATTCGTATACCAAATTTGATGAACAGGGGTATATAGTATTGATTCTTACTATATGTTGATGATCTAATAATTACAGAAATGCAGAGAAGTTAATTGATGAAACTTAAGGAGCGCTTTTATCAAAGGTACGAAATGAAAGATCTTGGTGGAGTTACATTATCAGCTTAGGTCTTGAAGTTTGAGAAATGCGTGCCAAACTTTTGTTTGTCGAGTAAGTATATCGTGAGAAATACTTAAGATTTGTAAATGGATCAAGGGTCTTCTAATCGCTCCCATGCAAATGTAATGTAAAACCATCTTGTGTGAGGATGGTTCAAAGGAGGTGAATGGCACCGTGTATAGATAGATGGTGGGTAGTCTGACTTAACACACTCACATAATGTAGTACTCAGGTATCTAAAAGTTACGCTTGATTATGGTATTAAGTGTACCTTTTAGATACCTCATGAAAGCCATTGGAATGCAAAGAAAGGCAAGACTCGCATCTAAAGGTACCTTTGATTATGGTATTAGCATAACGATGCATCTAATGTTGAGTTACCAGGTTATCTGGGATTTTGATTGGGCTAGTAATGTGGATGATCGAAGATCTAATTCAATCGATACCAAGCGCTTAACATTGATCCGGGTTGTTTCATGAGCAAGAAAAGCAACTCCCATCGATTCTTTTGTCCCTACCAAAGCAGAATATAAAGCCTTGTGTGCAACAACTTGTGAAGTAGTTTGGTTAAGAAGACTTCTTCAAGATGTTGGAGAAGAACTAAAGGAACCTACAATGATGATCGACAGACAATCAAAGCTCGATCAATATTGTTAAGAATCTGATCTTCATGCAAGGACAAAGCATGTTGAAGCCTTTATCATTTTGTTCAAGAAAAGTTGCGGTCAAATGAAATAGCTCTTATGTATTGTAATACTGTGAAAATGTTGCCGATATTTTCACTAAGCCTCTTGGAAAAATTAAGTTTGAACTGTTTAGGGAGATGTTAGGTGTCGAAGTCAATCCATTCTCCATTAAGGGGGAGACTTGGAAATAATGGAGATGTTAGCTAGTTGTTAGCACCAGTAATAAGCGCGGGTTGTAAGCACCAGTTAGAAGAGTCAGTTCTTAGTTAAGAGTCAGTTGTCTAGTTGTCTTTTGCTTTGCATGTAGCCGACTCACGAGAGTCTTTTCCTATATAAGGATGTAATCCGTCTTCATTTAAGACCGTGAAGTGAGCGTAGCCTCACCGTGTTTGTTTGCCTCGTATATTTTATCTGAGGAGACAAAGGAAACACTGTTGTCAATGATGGTGACGGGCTGGAAGCATCGACGATTCTCTGTGCCAACAAGTGGTCGCATGTTGAATTCCAGGGACCTCTGGAGACACATAATAAAGCATAAAACCCAATCCAGACAATAACCCAAACCCGGATCCCCGAATTAGCTACTTGTTACATTTAACACAATAAAAACATACGCTTTGACACAAATATATGAAAAAAATCAAGGTATTCACCTTATTCTCTTCTGATTTCCGAACTCGGTACTAATGCCACCCAATGAATTGTCTTCGTATACTAAGCTTATGATTTCCTTAGCGTCCGATGAAGCAACAAATAGTAGAAGATAAGAAAGTAGTAGTAGCCCCAGTAAACCTGTGGACATCCATTCCCTATGATTCCCTATAATACCTTTGGCGCCGAAAAACTCTTCATCCGTTCCAAGTTGCAACACATTAACTGTTGGGGCAAACCCATTTTAGATTGAAAATCTTTTAATTTTAATCAACACGTGCGGCCCATTAAACACTGAACCAAACGTATTTTCAAAGAGCTTCTTGAAGTTGGGCATCGGTGTGAGAGTGTTCATAAGCGAGAGAGGGAGGGAACGAGCTATGGTGAGGGAGAATGAAGTTGCAAAGAAGTGTAGCAGATAGAAGACAAGGGGAAATCCAAAAAAATGGAAATGCAGCAAGCAAACAACATCTAAGTCATGAAAATTTATCTTGACTAGCAAATTACGCTTTCTCTGTAATTTCCCGAGTATGCTATCAATCCCTTCTTCCAACATTGTTGCTGTATGTAGATGTCGAATGGCCATGTTGAGCACATGTAGCGGTTATGGGTGCTACCATTTTGTTGCAAGGGAGGTCGTGTGTGCTGGTAGGGAAGGTTGGGTCGATGCTTGTCTACACAAACCGTTGAATAGTAAAAGTTTTTCCTTGCAACATAATTTAATGAATCATATGTAGCAAATCTGGATAGCGTAGAGGCATATACGATCCTACCATACTACTACCAGGTATAGGCATATACCATGATGAGAAATCCAATAGAGGAACCATGATAATCCATCGCAAGCCAATCAAAAGGTAGCATCATCTCCAACATCAAAAGAGGTGTGTACCCCTAATCCATCGAATTCTCCATAAATGTCATCTTGAAAAACTTGTAATGTGATGAAAATCACAAGTTGTCTCATCCTACAATATGAGGGGTAACAAGCACAATCTTGACTTAGAGACAAATCATGTGCCAAACCCCCTTCTTAATAAATTTCAAAATTGGCCACTTGCAATCTCTATTCCAATTAGGACATTTTTAGGCATCCATCCCACTGGAAATTGAAAAACAATGGTTACAAAGGAATCTCATGGAACTTTTGGTTTTCAAATTAACTCTCTAATAATTCATTCTTGACACAAACAATGCCCCATTCAATTTGGTTACAAATATTTCTTTTGGTTTCTACATTCATGAGGCCGCTACTACTAAATTTCATCACATGTTCCCCTTGATTATACATATAAGTGTATGTTTTCATTTATCAATATCCATCAAGAGAGAGATGTCCCAAGTTTGAAAACCTACCTTCATAATATAAATTTTCTACCAAAAACTATTTCCATGTTCACAACCCTCAAGCTTACGACTCAAAAGGGTCTAGCTCAAGTGGTTGAGGAGAAGATCTACATGGAGGATCAAGATAGAGGTAGAGACTTGATCAGTTCAAACCGTTAATATCTTAAGTCTTAGGCTAAAATAATATAGTTTCAGTCTGAGTAAATTATGTCTTGTCTGTGTTAAATATGAATTTATGATCCATATTCAATCACCAACATATACTTAAATGAACTAGCTAAACATATTGAAAATATTGGAAAATATTTGGAGGGGGACTAAATTTAAAACCAGCCTTTGCAGCAGATTTCATAAGCTTATGCATAACCCTGTTTTAAGGGTTCCTATTTCATGTTTGCATGAGGTTAACTTTCTCGTTAAAACCATATCTTAAAAATGGGTCTTATTTGAATGAATCTGAAACCCTGGCATCAAAATGTTTCTTGTTTTTTTGGAGAAACTATACAATTATTTGAAGGGAATTCTATGCAAGGCAATTTACTATATTGCTTGCTTGCTTACATTATATTAAAAAAGAGAAGGGCTTACTGCTAGACCACGAGAGGAAGGATAAGTGCCCATTATAGAATATCCGTTCAACCATACACCGTAAGTGACCAATTCCCCTCCTCAATTCTACGTCAAATCGTACCAAAAAAGTACCGGTGAGATCGAGCCTTCCCCTCACTTCCTCTCTTGGATGGTTTAAAGACATTGCTTTCTCCCTGGTGAACGCACCACCTTGGAGGGAGAGACCAATCTCTTCTTTCTCAGAGTAGATACTGATAAAAGAAGCGTGTGATTACAAAGACGGAACATAGCAAGCTCTATAAAATGTATTGTGTCCTATAAACTAGTCTTGGATGGATACTTGAAGCTCATGGTTTTTTAAAATAGAATTCCATCAGTATCCCCAACATAACCAACATAATATCATTGATTCAGTATTACCCATTTTGATATGATAAAATAACTAGTTAGACGAGTCTAAAAATGAACAAACTGAGACCTATAAAATAAAGTTTAGCAATTATATGGAAGCCAACAACACATGCCTCAATGACAATGAATAGCAGGGAATAAACATAGAAATGGTAATAAGCACGGTATCAACACCTTATAACAACATGCTACATCCCAAAGCCCACTACCCCACATAAATCCACACCCTGCAAACAATTGATACATGATAAGAATCAACAAAAGAAACCGACAGATTTAGATCATTATGATTTTCTTGAGGCACAAGTTATTTTCTTGATTCACTAGTCCCTTAATTGGCTGAGCAACACAGAAACCGCTAGTGAAAGTAACAACTACAAAGGTTCCTAACAAGAAATACAGTTGTCCCTCGGCTAACATACTAGCTTGTAATGTCAACAGTGCAATAGATACCTCAAGAGATGTAAAACTAGAAAAACAATCCACCAATATGAAACTAAGTTATGATCAATTAAAAGGGAAGTCCCCAAGTCTACAATAATGTATTTTTTAAGGAAAATGAGTCGGTTCGGAAGAGGGCTTCAACAAATGGAAAAAAGGACAAGCAACCAAATACTCCCATATCACAAAAGAAACAAGAAATCCTTGTAAAAGGGTTGGCCATGCTATGAATATAAAGAAAAAATACCTTGAAAGTCTAGCATTTCCCTTCACCGTTATGAAGGGCATCCACTACGCTGGTGTAGTTCCAATTCTTTATTACATTATATGGTCCATCATGAATTTCAACCTCTATAGTGTATCCTCCATTTTTAATCAAAAAAATGATAGGATTTTGCCCATTTCGAATCATGGTAGACTGTAATGTCCCTTTCCAAATAGGAGCTCCAGAGAGGAGGCTTAATGGTCTAAACCGCCCCATTAGACGATAGCCAGGGCCAAAGAGGGGTAAACAGGGTTACTAGAGGTCACTCCAGTCACAGGTGTTATATTCGGAAAGTGGCATTGAGCTAAAAAGGGTTAAAATCGCTTTTAAGTCATTATGAGCTAAAAATAGAAGTCAACAGTGAATTAGGGTTTCAGCAGTGATGTAGGTTTTTGGAAGTCAACAGTGAATTAGGGTTTCAACATGATTTAGGGTTTTGG
>SNQJ01S0089195.1:22601-33278 GCA_010110895.2 Picea sitchensis
CCTACACCTCGGGGACTAGCACAGGGAACAAATTGCTTGCAAATACACAAGCAATCATACCTGCAAAAAGAGCACCATGAGAGTAGGTCCCTCATTAGAGAAAATAATTTCTCTTTCATCACTCATTGGATTTTTGGTGTTAGTGTTATTCTGTTATTGATTAAATGATGACAGTAACAGGCAGATACAAAAAAAACAAAAAAAAAAACTTTGAATTTATAACATATGACTTTACTAAGGGGGGATCAAACATTAATCTGGGTATGATCCCAGCAAATGAAAATCAGTAAGGGGGAAGAAAAAATTAATCTGGGTATGAACCCAGCAAATGACACTTAGCAGCAAGAAGACTCTAAAGAAATTTTTGACAGCAAAAAACAGTGTGCCACCAGAGTGCCATTTTTTTGGAAAAACACATCATATATTACATTACAAAGTTAATGTGTTTTTTTCCCATAGAAACTAGGGCGAAAACATAATTTAAGGGCATAGCAAGACAACCCTTTAACAATATGGATGCTTTCCTCTTGAGACAAGACATTGACACCCACCACATATGCTTTTTTCTATCCCTTTTTCCAAGATTTGACACCTCTATTGCAGAAATTTTCTAGCAGGGGAAACACACCCAACAAATTGCAGGCTAATTGTGTGCCATTTAGATGATCAAAAATGCAGCTAGTGAAGAAACTCCCCAAACATGTGATTTTTGGGTGTGGATCCCAAAACCCAGTATGCATCCAATGCAGGTGCAAGAGCCCTATAGGTGAATCCAATGCCTCTGCATCCAAGAAGATAACAGAGAATCGAGATGACCAATGCCACTAGAAGTCATTGACAAAGGTAGAATTGTATGCATGTTGTTATAGGAAAATTTAAACAAACCTACACAACCTAGAATCTATTTACATTCACTTTAAAAATTGTCTAAATTTTAACTTGACTCCTTAAAGGATACTTTAACCTTTTGTCCAAGCTAGAAATTGTTGAATGATATGTTTGGCAAGATTTTAAAATAAGTATGCATCCAACAGATTTGGAAACCCCAACCCTATCACCCTTCCCCTTTAGGCCGATTGTATGAATGCAACCTAAAATCATACCTTGAATTGAGAAAGAGACAAAAAGTGTTTCCATCACTTTGACATCTATCTATGGGCACGACCAACAATCAAACATAAGGTTGTGAAGTTTAGCTTCTAACTCACCTTTTGGTTAAGCATCTACCAGAATGTTGTTTTTAGATAAAAACAAAATAAGGATATTAATATTTTATCATAATTGGGAAAAAGACTTGAGCAAGATTGTTGTCTATGCTTGTGGCATAGTGATAAAGGAATCCATTCCCTTCCTCTTGATCTGTATTTCTTCTATAAGTAGAGAAAAACAAACTTCCTTCTAAAGATCCGTGAACCTAAAAACATTCCTCGGGAAAGACCCAGAAGCATTATTCATCAACCTCATATGTAGTGGGAGCATTCCCTAAACCAAGTTAGTGAAAATTCATGACACCCATCTCTAATGGTAACTGTCATGACCTCTCTTTCATTCTTGGGGATCCAAACTTGATAGCATCTACTCCTTAAACCATCCTTGGACAGATTATGAAGAGATGCCAGATACTGAAGTTAATGTGCGCACCATGGTCCAAACGAAGGTGGCCAAACAACTCAGTTGCATTGAAGCCATGATTCAGAACCTGTATATATCTGGCCAAGTACTAACAACAAACAACAAAATTGGTGTAAGTGACAGTGAACTCAGAAACAGAAACTCTAGAATCAAAATCAACAGTAGCAAAAGAAGCAACCACAAACATAGACGATGCAGAATCGTCTAGGACAGAACCAAAACCATCAAATAGTCTAGAAGAAGACAGAACATTGTTATCTTTTGGGGCTACTCAAAAAGTGTTTTCACCTAGCTAGGAGAGCGCTAAGTCTCCTAGTCCCTTGGAGATTCTTGATGGGCATATGGATGGCTCAGTTTAGGTGGGATGCTATCCTAGGAGGTTGTTATCCTAATTCAAACAGTAACATACATTGGCACGAAATAGTTTGCTTGAAAATTAGAAATACCTATGCATTTAGTCATTCCGAAATTTCCCGAGTAAAGCTAAGAAACTAATGGACAGGAGAAGAGAAAACTTTGTTCCTATCCATACTATTTGAAACACACCCTAAACTTTAATATTACATTATGTGATTCATATTTTGCTAAAAATAATAAAGGGTAATTTTTCTTCATAGACAAAACCTTGAAACCATAAATGATATGCAATAGGTTTCCACCTGTTGGCAACAACAAATTACAAAATTATGGAGTGTCCTTTATAGAGAAATGATGTTTGACTTACCCACACTTTTCTAGCAATTTAATCTTCTGGCAATTGAACCAAGAGTCACCAGTTTCAGCAATTACAACAATTTCATTTGTTAGAATGCCCCACAACCAAGCATTTTATATCAGTGAATATCAACAATAATCCCACTGCAAATGTACCTCATAAGAACAAAGCTAACTAAAATACAATTGTTTGACTAATTTTACTTCAAAATTTGGTGATATTTTTTGAGGACTTGCTTGGATGTGTTTGAACAACACATTGACCTTTAAGGGCTCATTTGGTGCACTTTGTAAGGGAACACATTCAGGTACAAAAATATGCCAATAATTTTCCAAACATGTGGGGTTGTGTTGCACCTTCTTTGCAAGGGATTCTAAGAAACATTTCATCAATACACCCAAAACTAGGCCCATTTCCCACAGTCACCTTGTTAGGCTGCACAATTATAGCTTTCTCCTAGTTCAATAACAATGAATATCGCACTGAACTATAGCCATTGAGAATTAGCCCTGTAAATAAATATGCATTTGTGGACACAACTATTTCAACATAGAATGAAGTACTTAATGCACCCCAGTAAGTCCCTATGAAATGAGGATGAGTTTTCGGAACCTTCCCTTAGCAGACGACATTACAGCCATGGGATAACCCGATGCATTTGCTAATTCCACAAATGCACTTGTTTCCTTAGCAACCCTCATCTTTGGCCCACCTACCAACACTGGCTTCACTGTTGTGTTTAGGAATTCTGCTATCGTGTAGGTTTTGTTGTCATGTCCACTGCAGCTTCCAAACTTTTGGGATTTCTTAGCCTACAATTTATATAGTCCAAAGGATACCATGTCAAAAAAAAAACGAGATAAACTAAATATCAACAACTAATACTAGAATTTCATTATTTCAAATCTAAATCCATAATTAGATTTGGAAACCCCGTATCAACTTGAAAAAAATTGAAAAAACCAAGCAAAATTACTTCAATTAATACCACACATACACAATTAGCATGGGTAGCCAAAATACCTTGCCTAGTAGAATATACAAAGAATTATAAAATTATCAGAAGTGGCAAAATCCAAAACCTCTTATCAACTGAGAACCTCAATATATTTGAAAACTACGCAATGAAGCTCAGATAGTCCAGAAAAGGTATTTAAGATATTGAAGATAGACTAAAAGTCTAATACCATCCTTGTCAAATAAACCAAATGCTTGTACACAGAATGGTCCAGCTCAAGTACTGGCTAAGGTAGTAGAACTCCAATGCAAACAAAAAATGCAAAATCTCCACGGTATTGTTTAGCGAGTAAAGAACTGGATGAACCCAGATGGAAGAACATGAAAACAAATTAAGATAATATCAAAATCAATACAATATATTTCATGCAAATACTTGAAGTGGCCATGACATTTAAATTTTGCAAATGGTCAAACAAATACAGTGAATATGAATGCAAATCGATATCTTGACCGTGAAGCAAAAATGGATACACAAATCCTTTAGAAGGTCTGGAAAGTGTCAATGCCAATAATACCAAAACTACTAATATAAATCCTTTAGAAGGGGAGGGAAGTATCAATGCCAATAACACCAAAACTGCTAACGTATTGGAGTATGAGGAAGCTATAACATCCAAATCAACAGGATTGTAGTTACTAGGCACTCATGGTAATCCTTTTGGGGTAGATGGCAAAACACCTTTCCCAAAATATTGAAAAGTACTCATATCCTTTACTAATCACATCTTCTCCAGTTGCATTTACTGCTAGATTACTGCAATTATTGAAACACATAATGGTATTAACTGAATCTGAATGACAGCATGACGTAACCCACTTGACCCATATCCCAGGACCATACAAACTCATTACATGAAATGCTCCAAATCTGAAACAAGCTACTCTTGAGATGAATAAATGAATTCCTGCCAATCAGTAAACACACTACGCCAACTTTTATACCCACTATGCCATCAATTACACCCTAATTATTGTTATTAGTTGGTGGGATAGAATCTTCTTAGCTTATGGTTTATGTGTGATTGAATGAGATCCAGTGGCTCCGAGTCAATGAAATAAAATTCCAAATGAAGCTCAATGCTCCATTGAATTCTCTAAATTGGGGATGGACAGGAATCAACGGAACACAAGAAAAAGAAACGCATACCAGGGTTCATCCAACCTTCAAGTCAAGCATAGGTTCAAAGGCCACGACAAGCTCATAGCCTTCCGATGTACTTGTTGTGGTGTCTAAAGGATGGATGGGAAGCCAAATCCATGCATTTTTAACCAACATAGGTTGCAGGAAAGTGAACCTATAACTAGTAAATTTCTTATTATTATTATCATCATGAAGTGGTCGAGATTTCTGGTTTTGTAAACTGTTTTTGCGGACTTGCTGTGGAAAGTAAAAGCGGTTTTTTCTGGATACTGTGCGTCCTCATGCAATTTAAAAGAATTTTGTGTTGCCAACCAGTGCTACCACTGCAGCTTTCAGAGCAGAGTTGGAATTCTTCTTCAGACAAAAATATTTAAATTGTCTGACTTCTTGACATAAATTATCCATCTTCTTGATAGACAAAATCTTTAAATTGTCCGACTTCTTGACATAAATTTTATGTCTTCTTGACAGAAGTTCTGAAGCTACATTGGCAAGGAAAGTGAGAGGAGGATACCTTTACAGCCAGCACTAGGCTGGTTTAATTTGTGTTTGATTGAAACTTTTGTGCGGATAAAGACTCGAATCGCCGACCTGTCGTTGAGTGAAGCTTTCAGAAATTTTGACCGATGAGGCGACTGCTCAAGCTTCGCTACATGGACCCACCACCTAACCTATGACATATCAGACTTGGTAACTGTGTAGAATGACCAGTTTATGAGTGAAATATTACAAATGGCACAAGCAACATATGTCAGTGTTATGATGTCTGTGCTTATCACAAATGGAAACACCAATATCACATGCCTTCCAAGTGGTGAGGAAAACATGATCTGAAGCTATATTTGTACATGAACATGCTCGAACCCAATGCTCAAACCCTAGTCTTTTGTACAACAAATGTTAACATGATGGAACACCATTTTTCTGTATAGGAATAAGCACCCATTGAAGGGGAGTGAATGTATAATGTTAACAGGCTAGAACACTAGTTTTCTGTATAGGAACAAGCACATGGAATGGTATCTCTATCCATGTTCTTACATTGTCCTTCTCTATCATTAGAATCATATGATTTCTTCTGCAACCCATGATTGTTGTCATCTCTCTTGGAACCCTTTGAATTACCTCGAGTGAAAAGAGAGACCAGAGGTACTTCCACGACCTTTAATTTCACAGTGAACGATCTATTCATCTTGGGCACAACATGGTCCATAGAAATACCAGTGTTGGCATATTCAACACAAGGAGACTGCAAATCCATGCCAGGTTTAGCCAACTTTTTGAATCCCAACAAAGATATCTTCAACTTAGTAGCAGTTTTGAGCAACTTGGGGAACTGGATCTTGACTCCAGGGACGTTAGAAGATTTTGGAAAGGAAATATCGATATCAATATCATCCACTGGTGTTGTAGGAAGTTGGAGGGGAAACAACTGGCCATGGTAAAATAAGTTACCTATAGGAGAAATGAAAAAGAACACACCGGCCTGGACAGTGGTGTTGTGAAGAAGAAGAAGAATAATAGAACGATTCCGCCAACAAATGCAGCTACTCTGAAAACTCCGAAGAGAATTCACAGGTTTGAAATCAAGATTTTGGATGAAGTTTTTTCAAAATGCACAATTCTAACTCCATCATATTGATAAATATCTCGAATGAATTTTGTCAGTAAATATAAAAGTGTAACTCATTCGTTATTGATGGTTATTCATTCGTTATTGATAGTTATTCATTCGTTATATGATATTTACAGGGACATGAATTAGATCATACACTTATTGGTAAGTGTATGATATCATAGAAACTAAAAAGAAGAAGAACTCAAAAATTCTATTATGGTAAGATTCATGAATCTTACGTACAAGCCAATCCCATGATTCTGAATACTATTCTAGCCATCCCACCTACTCTCTCTACCCACCAGGATGCGGGGGATTAAACTAAATCTATGGATGGAAGAGTAGCAAGCAGTCAATCACAACGAAGATAAAATGCGGTGAGGCGGTGCAGAGAAGTACTTTGAAAACCTTGTACTATTGAGGCAATAAAATGGAGCCCTGACGTACACAGATCGATCTATTTGATGGTGTTCTCATGGCAATGGAGACGGTGGCCACAATTTTTAAATCCCTCGCATACACAGATTGATCGGTTTGATGGTGTTGTCAAGGCGGTGGAGACAGTGGTTGCAATTATTAAAGCCCTCTGTGGGTTTGATAGTCAATATAATGTAGATCTTTTCCAAGCAACTAAAAATATGTATGTCAAGATTTCCAAAAACATTAGGAAGACATTAGGTAGTCAATATAATGCAGATCTTTGTGTCAAGATTTCCAAATCCTTGTCAGGATTTCCCATAATGTAAATGTCCAAACTTATGATACATAAAGGTATATGTAAATGCATAAAAGAAACTCGACAATAAGAGTTGAAGATTATTAACCAATAGGAAGTCAAATAAAGTAAATAAAATATTTTAAAAATGATTATTTTATTTTTCCTATTCAAAACTTTGAAGATCATACAAAAATACATTTGGTCAACCACAAACTAATTGAAGGTCAACACTCTAGCAAATGCTAGAGTCCTGGCCTTCGGCAGGGACTAATAAGAGAATTATTAGTACCATAAGCAATCACTAAAATGCATTCACTAGACTATTCATAGTTAGACACGGGAGTAGTTTGAACGTCCCAAGCCATTGAGAGAACATGTTCATCTAATAAATGGAGAGATACATTTGAACGTCCCAAGCCATTAAGAGAACATGTTCATCTAATAAATGGAGAGATACATTTGAGCATTAAGTCTCACCAACTCGAAGTCAAAATTAAAAAAACTAAAAAGGTTACTAGAGGTTGTTGGACATATATCATCAACAAAGACTCATGCCAATTCTAAATATTTTAATCAAACAAACCAATCTACCTTTTCAAGGTGCTTGTTGGTGCCTTTTTGGCATACATCTCTCAGGATATGTCTTCTATAAGAGATATAACTTTATTTATTCACGTCATACATGAAGGCATATCCTCATTAAAATTAGGGTTTTAAAAATCGGGCATGATATGCATCACAACTGGGAAAATATTTACATGGATTTGAAAAAAGATAGTCACCAAATTTTTCCAGCTCCGTTTTCCATTCAAAAAGAGCCGTTAATACATCAGTTAAAGAACGTCGAAAGGTATCGGTTGGTAAAGAATTTATTAAATTTTATTATTGATTAATAAATAAACGGCTGCGCTTCATTAATCTAGTGTTAATATTTTAATTTTTGTTAATCACTTACGTGGCAATGAATTAGCTATCAAAGTAATTTTTAAATATGATTAAGTAAATGTAAAAAAATAAACACATAAACGGATGTCTTTATAATAGTTAGGAAGTTAATGATTGAAATCACAGCCATTTATTTTAAGTGACTACTAAGAATATTCCAGCCATATTTAATACTGTCCATAAAAGACTTATTAAACACTAAACCCCTATTAAATCTGCCCATTATCAATAAGTGTACGGCTTTCGAGGTAACTAACTTATGAAAATTCATTGATATAAAAAAAATATTGTCATCCAGCGCCTGCATAAAAAATTTTGATGTATATTGTTTGCACCAATCAACTACCATTCCAACAGTGGACTGTCTTATCATCAACCGCCGGTCTTGAGCTGGCTGCTCGAGGGAAAAAATGGAGTTGGCAGGTATATACGTAGCTGTTAATCCACGAGACCCCTGGCTTATAACTAAATGGGCCAATAGAACATAACGATAAGGTCAGATAAGATCAGATCAGAGAGATGTTGCCGATCGTATTTGTTCTCTGCTTCTCGGTTGTTCCCCTTGGGGTGTATTTCCCTCCCTGTAGACAGCTGAGCAATTTGGTGTTAAAGATAGAGGACGCAATGGATGAAACGGCCATATACTTGATAAGAGCTTATCCCCAGATCCGCATTGCCTGCAGAAGAATTCTCACTATAAGCGATTTATATGGTCCCCGGAATCGAACCTCTCGCATTCGGGCCTGATTTATTTGGCTCTATTTTGTTCAGGAGCTTAGTGCAGGCCGGCGTTTGCCTCCATTGAAGAATGTAAACAATTTATAGCAGGGACGTCCATCAAAGCACTTGTCAAAGAAAAGCACAAGAAACAACATCTGTACTGCCTCGTCGTTTTGTCTGTGTAGTTGTTTTGTCTGTGTAGATCTAGCACAAATTAATTTACATGTTCCAATTGCCTTGTTGTTTTGTTCTGTTCGTTTAACACTTGTGTATCTTTTTTTTTTTTTTTATAAAAATGAATATTTTTCTCCTGAAATAGCAATTTTTCTTGTATTGACAACTTTTCAATCCTGAAATAGCAATTTTTCTTGTATTGACAACTTTTTAAGACAAATAGGCTCCAAGCCATTACAACATATTCATTATGAATTTTTATTGGTGTCATTATGAGAATTGAACTAAGGTGAAAAAAATAGCAATCATTCCTCACAACCATCCAAACTACATTCAATTAACTAACACTTACATATCTAACACAAATTAATTCACTTATTTTAATGATTACAGTATTCTTAACGAATACTTTATTTAAAGGATACCTAACATAAGGAATCATATTCTGGTTGGTTTCCACAAATAAATATGATATGGTTTTGTTTCCTTATCAATATATGCACCCACATCTATGAATCTACACATCATTGATGCACATTGCCACGAGTTTATGTATGTATTCATTATTTTATTAAATTTGTATGTATAAGGTGATTGGATGAATGCTTATTTATATTCTTCTGTATAACATAACATTATGTATGTATGTATAAGGTGATTGGATGAATGTTCGTATTTTAAATAGTTTATATTCTTTATAACATGTGAGTAATATTACTTATGTTTTAATCATAAAGAAGAGTAATATTAATTATCTTTTAATTAAAAAATGATGTAATGTTTTATGATACGAACTGAAATAGATATTGAGATCAGTTGCTTTATATTTTATGATATGAACTGAATTGAACTAGATCTTGACATCAGCTGCTTTACATATGTTTTATGATATGAACTGAAGTTAATTAGATCTTGAGATCAGCTGCTTTATATATGTTTAAAAAAATAATTTAGTGATAACTTATATTTATGAAGGATTTTATTGATAACATTATAAAATTTGAGAATAATACATTAATTGTATAGAAAGATGTTTTTATAGTTAAATAAAAGGGAAATGTGTAATTCCTTTAATGTTTATTATGAGTTTACATGTGGTATTAAAAAACAATAATAAAGAAAAATATTTCAATGTAGGTTATAAATAAAAAAATTTAATGTTCATTTTAAGTAAAATATTTTAATATCAATTATATATAGAGAGAGAGAATTTTTTCCTTATTCAACATATAGTTGGCACTTAGCATATTTCTACATGGATCCAAAGGCATCAAGTTCCTTTCGGTGAAAACTTTTCTTAGTTAAAAAAACTTGAGGAAAGTTTTTCACTTCGAGAAATTTGATCACTCTCCATTCATGATAGATCTAGAGTTAAGATGGATCTGCATTGGTGCTATACCAGTTACTCTAAACTCCTCCAACCTAGAGTCATTTAGACTTGGAGCCTTTGGACATTTCAAGTACGGAGATAACTAGATTTTTACTCTCAGTCTCCTAAGTTTGTGACGATAACATTTAATATTGGTTGCATGATTGAATGGAATGATTTGCTACATCCATCCCATGTGAATTGATATATAATCATTGAATAGAATGATTTTCTATGCCCATCCCATGTGAATTGAAATTTGACCATTGTTAACAAACAGGTTCATATCATATACCAAGGGATCATTGGAGTACCATCAATACTTAATTGGTGGTTACAAATGATGTAAAATGGATAAAGTGTACTTGGTGGGTGGTATATTAGTGATTGTGCTATTATTGTTTGTGTTAGGTACTAGATCTATTATAATAAGTAGAAAATAGAAATATTGAAGAAAATACCAACAAAACAACAAAATGTAGAGAACTAAAACACCAAATATGATACCTTTATTGATAGAAAACAATATTCACTTGTCTCTTTGAAGGGGAAACCTCCAACAAAGAAATGTTCTATTACAATAATTCTCAAGACAAAGGTTTTGCATTCCTTCTACTCCTATTTA
>SNQJ01S0089195.1:33288-53610 GCA_010110895.2 Picea sitchensis
TTCTATCTATAATCTCAACAACTTTAAGGAAATTAGTTGGAATGGTTGGATACTTCCAAACGAGCACATGCTATTTGATCTTGGTTCAACACTTCATCCCATACTTCATCTACATTAGCCTTTATTTTATAGTAGTTTTCATGGTACTTTAACATTTGATAACTCGTAGCACTCTTCTAGGGATAAGTAAGCTTGCTTTCCAGCTTAGCTCCCCTAAGATTTCCACATAAATCATTTAAATGATCATGCCCTGTGAATGCAACCTTCACATCTCTTTCCTGTACCATTGTTTCCAAAAACACAGAATTGTATAAAGGACAACTGATGTTCTCTTTTTTATGTCGATGATGCTATACCTACCAAAAATATTTACTCATGGAAGAGGAATGTCAAATGAACATTTTTTCTGACAAAACTGAGGTGTACATTCTGATTCATCAAATTTATTTTTCTGATTCAGAACTGAGGTGTCCAGTAATGTGTTCTTCTTAAGGATACTTTTGGATAATCTAACTCTGTACATGCAAACACACACAGTCTTATACACAATACACCATACCACCATGTCTTCTTGGCTTGCTTATTGGTTATACAAAACATCCTCAAATCCCAAGTAGTTTCCCCCACCATCACTTAAAAATGAATTGTAATTTGCAAGTTGGATATAATTTTCCAAAGCAACAAAATAATCAATGAGAGAACAATAACAAACATACCTATCAGAAGAAACATGTCGTGTGTTTGAGAAAGGTATCAATCAGACCAAATAATTTTGTACCTAAAAACCCTCTGGGTTGAAATCGGCCAAAAACTGCTCGCTTTTTGAGTTGAAACCAGCCAAAAATTGCTCGCTTCCAATTGGACACTAAATAGAATGACCACCATGGAATGAAATGGGGTTCAAACAAAAGGTTAAATAAAAGTAAAAAATAATTTAAACCCACAAAAAATTGATCATTTACCTCCAAAATCTGAAATTTGAGGGTTTCCATTTCGATCGCATTCGCACCAATTTTTGTAATCAATGGCCGAGGAACCAGATTTGGACGGAAATTTAGAGAGATCCAGTCGAAACCATGAAATTTGGATGTAGTTTTGAAGATATCCATTGGAACCCATGAACTTTTTAAGAGAACCAAGGCCATCAATCCATGTTCGGCTGAATTTGAAAAATAAATGCCACGTTCGGCTGAATTTGAAAAATAAATGCATGATATCTTCGAGGAAAAATTGAAAACATGAGAGAAGGGTTTCCAATGCAATTCCATTCAGGCCAGTTTTTGCCAATTATGGCCGATAAGAGAAAGGTTTCCAATCCATGGCACATTCGCGTGAATATTTTTGAACAGTGGCAGATCAAGCAGGGTTGAGAGGACTTCCCCTGCATCTCTCGATTATTCTATGCATCTACGGATGCACCTACAACCTGTACTAACACATCCAAAAACACATCGTTGATTTAATGCCATTTAATTCATTCTCATAAATATTGATTTAATATAAAATATATATTCAGCTGTGTACTAACACATCCAACAACACATCAAACGATTTAATGCCATTTAATTCGTCCTCATAAATATTGATTTAATATAAAATAGATATTCAGGGTAGGGTAGCTTTGATAAAAGCGAAATAATTCTGGACAGCTTTGATAAAAGTGAAATAATTCTGGACATCTTTGATAAAAGTAAAATAGAATTAATATATTAAAAAAATGTCTACATGACATTATTTTATCTATTTATTGATTTTTTCTTAGGAGGACCATTTTGAGTTGAAATTTCCTCTAATGGGATCCCAAACCATCTTGTCGCTGCCGATTTCTTTTTGAAATGATTTTGCGGTGACTGGTGCACTCTATACATAGTAAGTGCACCAACACATATTAGTTTGTAAATAAAACCAATTTATTTCAATTCAAAATATTATTAAAAAATCCTTTTCTCGGTCGGTGGTGAGCATTTTACCTAAATACACACTGGGGCACATTATTCACAAAGTGTACCGTTGAATTTAAAATGGAAAAATTATTGTTTTTATATGGAAATTTCCATTTCTTAAATAATTTGTTCCTTGCTCAACGGTGCATCATAAACAATACTTAGGAAGTTGTTCTTTTCTTAATTCATAAAGCATCGACTGAATACAAAAAAATGTAAAATGTTTTCAATTTTGCAATGACACTATTATGTTGTACTAGTGCGTATATGTATGGTTGGCATGCTAGTGTGTACAAATATTGTTAACACCCTCAGTATGGATTATCTTAATATACACATCGGGATATTATTTAAAATATATATATTAATAATTTTTATATCTTTTTTTTTCTAGGGATTATTGAACATTCCAAAAGACAAGCAAGGAGAAAACCAAGACATGTCGTTAGAGATGTCTAAAAAAGTGTAGAAGATGTTAAAATAAATGAACATAATTGTGTCACAAGAGGATCCATCCCAACTACAATGTGCACATAGGTATGTAATCATTTATTTATTCTTTTATTTACATTGAATTTAAGTATCACATGAAATACTAATTTTCAATTGTTTTGTTGTAGAAAATAAAAACAAATAGAATCCATTCAACACATAAGACATGACGATGATGAATAAAAGGATTGATCGCAAACTTTGTGAGTATTTACATTTTCAGCCTTTCTTAAGATTTCATGTTTGCTATGATATTTATATTTAATTAATTAATTTACACTTGTCCATGGATGTCTTCTACTAGGTGCTAACAAACAAAGAGGACCCGACCCATGAATTGATAAACATTGGGCTAAGTATGGGTTGTGAGTATATGTTGAAGAATGAAAATTTAATTGAACTATTTGTAAGTAGCTATGTTGTTTAACTTCCCTTATTTTATAATTAATGAAAAAACAAGAAAACTTTATATTGATTATATCAACTGTGCTTTATCATGTTGTATTAAACATGCAAGAAACAAAGTATGGAATGCAATCAACATAGGAGATTTTGAGAGAACTCATGAAGCATGGCTTTGAAAGAATGTGTATTGTTTATGAAAGACTTGGTGCTAAGGTATGTTTTTTTATTTACACAATCATGTATATTCTACTATATATATAAATGTAGATATACTTATTACAATTTATTTCTATGTTTGTATATGGAAGATAAAGGGGTGGAACATAAAAAACAAGTCGATCAAGAAAACATTATGTTATAAAAACAAAGTACAATGTCACCTACAAATGATGAAGAAATGAGGCATGCACACAACTCGAGAAATGTCAATAGTTCAACTAATGAATGACAATCAATATAATTGAATGTTACTACAAGTTGTATGTTTTGGAATATTTGTTTCAGAGCATTAGGGGTTTTGTTTAATGTACTCAACATATTGTTCCAACTGCATGAGAACATGTTACCAATAAGTGTAACAATTACAAATTGTTTGCAATTTGATTATTGTCCTGGACCTTTACATGTCATTTTTTGTATGACAATGGGTCTCTTATTCATATATAATAAAATGGGTTTCTTATTTCATTGCATTGTCGAGTGTTGTAAAATGTTGCGTTCTTGAATAATTTGTATGTGCATGATTTACATTGTTACAAATAACAAAGGTTTAATTGGTTGGATAATGCATTAATACAATCATTATATCAAAATGCAATAACAAAAGTACAAAACAATATTATTATAAAAAAAATATTTGATTTTGAAATGATTAATTGAAAATTTGTAAAAACAAATGAATTAAAATATATACATATCAGTGCACTATATCCTTTTGAACTCATTAGAAGTTTGTGCCATAATATAGATGTTGATGTGTTTTGGGGCATCATACACACCGATTCATATTAATTATAATAACGCATTGGTACGTACTA
The DNA here is from genome assembly GCA_010110895.2 of Picea sitchensis. Taxonomy (NCBI): domain Eukaryota; kingdom Viridiplantae; phylum Streptophyta; class Pinopsida; order Pinales; family Pinaceae; genus Picea; species Picea sitchensis. The sequence continues at coordinate 37,166 of SNQJ01S0089195.1, forward strand.
TTGATAAAATGCATTGTTTTGTAAACGATATAACGTACAAAAATATTTTTTGTTTCAAAATTGTACGGTGCTCACGTTTGAAATATACAGTGAGGCACTAAAACAAATTTTTGTACCAATGTGTTATAGTTATTATACGTACTAGGAATCTAAATATTATTTACGCATTGATTCTTTTAATATAATATATGCAACGATGCATACTAAAAATAATGGCATCGACATCTCACCTCGAATATTCTAAATTTCACTATCCTTCGGTGCACATGGTAAAATAGATACCGATACATACTAATTACATAAGCACCGGGGTGCATGATATATTAAACACATCGGGTCTTAGGCTAACTTGATCACACTGGGGATAACGTTAACTTAAACGCATTGGGGCAGACTAATCCTAAAATGTATTTTTTCTTCATATGCATAGAAGGTTGAACTAATGCATAGAAATTATAAGAGGATTGATGTTATGCATATGATGAAAAAGGAGGAATCAATGTACAATGGTTATAAACACATCGGGGTGTTTTTTTTATTATATTAAGGTCTCAAGAATTTGTAATATATTGATGCATCAATTCATTTTATTATATTACCGTGTCGGTGCATGTTTTTCAATAACGCACCGGTACATTTCGATAAGAACAACACCGGAAAAAAAAATCCTCTACAACCTCCACTCACCCAAATTTTTTTAGTTATATGGAACATCTACTAAAACCTTCGCAACCAATAACAAAGGTTGTAGTAGAGGTTTTTTTGAATTTTTTTTCCAAATTTTGTAACACTAAAAACCTCCACTAGAAGGTCTTCTCCTTGTAGTTATGGCCCTTTTGAGCTATTGGAGAAGGTGGGGGATAATGCCTACAGACTCAGTCTACTCTCGTACATGTGCATGTACTCAGTAGTGAATGTGTAGAATTTGAAACTCTATAATAGTTCCATGTTGGATCAAGAGGTGGAGTATACCTTACCTAACTACCATAGAGGAGTGAGAACCATATTCTTAGGTAGAATCTATAGAAGACATAGTTTTTCATAAGAAGTCCAAAACTACAAGACAAGGGAAACATGACATTTGGAAGATTGGGTTAAAAAGACAACTTCTAGGAAAAGAAAAATGGTACTCCAGGGAGAAGGTTTATCACCTCATTCAATAAAACTCTTAGGGTCCAAACACCTCCCTAAATGGGGAGGTATGATCCATAATGGTTCATCGTATACTTTTTCATCTATCTAGGTACTTTTTGGGTGGAAATAATTGGAGGAATCGAATTATAGGACCATTTTAGTGGTAGGTCCCACTTTGAAAAATTGGGATCTGGAACCTTTTGGAGCCATTTTGAGTCATTAAAAGACATTTTGGGGGGTTATAGCATCCAAAAGCTGTGCACACTCCATCGATCTTTATATACACACTGAGACCTTTCCAACTGTGTGAAAATCACCTCAATTGGAACTCGTATGTGAAAGTTATGCCTCCTACAAGTTGACTTACCTTGTTGACCACCATGGTACAAGTGGATGACACGTGAACCCCCATTACTCACACATATGGGGATATCCATGTGTGGAATTTTAAGAAGATTCTATAAGGTCCAAACACTATCACTAATTGAGGGTTTATGATGCAAAAACCCTAACCCTAGATGACTATCAAGTTATGTTAAATACCAGGCCACTAAGAGGAGAAAGGGTTTCATTATTTAGCATTGTATTTGTTCCATAGTTGAGAAAAGCATATAAGAGAGGTATTTTTAGATCATAGAAAATGAGGAAAAGATTCTATAGAATCCATACAGGCCACAATGTCAAAGGAAACTCCATTGTGAGTTCCTCTTTCTTTGTATTTTCATTTCCATAACTAAAGAAAAGAGAACAAAGTATAGAAATCACCTTCTAGCTGGGTTTTCTTCCATATTGGGTTTCATAGCATATATCTTATGTTCATTTGTGTGTGGATGGTGTGTTATTTCGCTCACTTTTTTCATTTTTGTATTTTAGTTATTTCATAAATTCAAGCAAAGCTAGTAATTAATTAATATGGGATCTAAAGAAAAATAGTTTGCATACTCTAAGGCTTTAAAATATTATAAGATATGTTGTGACAATTTGTTCCAATAGAATATCCATGATAGTTTACAAATTATTTTCACTTAAAATTAATATTGTAAGTAAATAGTTGAATTATTATATCATGAGTCGCATTTACAATGCACGTTTTTATTTTTATTTTCCGCATATTAATAATGTGAACAAAACCATATAATATGCATAAATTCATTGATTGAACATAATGTATTAATAGTGGCATACTAGTGTATTCATTATGTTTGAATCTACAAATACAAATACATTACTAATACATACAACCAAACAAATCTAATTTGCAATTTCCTCTACAGAAATTGTGGGAATTTTTTCCAGGTTAGAGACGTGTACTATCGATGTATTTAAAGAATAGAGATCTTTCATTCAGTGGGTAAAACTGCAGTGGGGAATACTACACAGGGGAAATAAAAATGGTTTCACGAGGTTTTCTAGAAACCAAAGTTTCACCTTTTTGGAAACCTTTGTAACACTTGTTGGTATCCTTTGAGTAGTATCACATCAAACAAAATCTATACATGACCATCACTCCCATATATTGTCAGGTATATTAGGAGTCCCCTAGGTCTCTTGAAACCAACCCTAGATCAATCGATCGATCGAATCACTGCTATAGTGCCTCCGAGAAAAACACTCGGGAAGATACTCTCTAGTACCTGGGTAATCGGGTAATACAACTAAGTGTACGATCAAGCCTCTTTAGTTGGTGATGTGAGATACTGGGCTGAGTACTACAATTCGACCCTACACATATATTAGAGAGCTATGTCATAGGGAAAACCCCTGTCGGTAGGCACCCTAAAAACCCTAACCGGGGGGAGCATACGAGACAAGGAACATATAGGATATGTTTGTTGCACAACCTTTCCCTTACATTCTAGTTGTGAAATCAATACACAATTTTTTATGTTAAGAATTTGGAAATTTCAACACTGCATTATTATTTAGGTTGGAGTATAACTCCATAGGAGTAAAAAGAAAATTTGGGTTCTTACCACACCATTATTTGATACATATCCGTTTGGTTTCCTCTCTTCGCCCTGATCACAGTGATACCTATCATTTTTAAGCCTTTTTTTCCCTTGGACCCATCCCCTTCACAACACCCTTATTCCCCACTTGCTCTATTGGCTTCCTTTGGTTTCAGTGATCGCAATGGTATATATCACTTATCTTATTTTTTGTCTGTGGACCCACCCCTCATCCCCAAATGGCTCCCACTCATCAAGACGAAACCAATTAAAAAATCAATTCTAACATCTCTATTGTTGATGCCAAAGTGGAATACATCTAGGAACTACTCAATGGTCAAATTGACGAACTCAATTCCACTCGCAAACAATTCATGAACAACTTCTAGGGTCCTTCCACCTTTGAACTGCCCCTCCATGTTGAAGTTGTTGACTCCAACCATCCTTTGCACTCTCATATCAACTCCCTACATCATTACCCTCATCTTCCCAGAGTTGAGGTGAACAAATTTGATGGTTCAGATCCAATAGTCAGGGCCACTCATATGGAACACTATTTTTCCTTGCATGGCATTGATGATGAGTTGACCAAGCTTTGTTACGATGCTCTCTATTTGGATCTGGAACGATGACAATGGTGGAAATGGCATATAAAATCACACCATAGGTATTTTTCTTGGACACAATTTTTTTTCGAGTCGTATGAACACTTTGACATGGACACCCAACATTTAGGTTGTTTGACCAAGTTGAAATAGTCTGGAATAGTAAAATATTTTATTGCTTCCTTTGAGCACTTGGATTTATGAACGAAGGGAATGAAAGATTCCTTCTTCCAAGAATGATTTATCAGTGGCCTCAAGGATGAAACTTGAGCCTAGGTCCTCATGGCTCGCCTCCAGAATTGGTTGGAAGCAACTAAACATGCCAAGGAGGCAAAACAAGTCATCTTTTCCGAGAGCAGAAAACCCTCTTTTACTCCCCGCCCTAAAAACCCCACTCCTGTACCTCAAGGAACTCCTCTCAAGGTCCAAAAATTAACATGTATAGAAATGGATGAATGCCAACACAAGGGTATTTTCTATAATTGTGATGATAAACACTTTCTAGGGCACAAGTATAAAGAACAAAAACTTTTTATGGCAATTGAAATATCACATGTTTGTTATTGACATGGGTGGTTGTGACATTGTACTTGGTGTTGAATGGATACACATTCTTGGCCTCATCACCATGGATTTTAAGAATTTAACCTGAAATTATAACATGAGGAACACCATTATAAATTTGAAGGCATTACAACAGGATCTTCGGATATCATCAGTTCCCACCGCATGGAAAAACTACTCAAAAGAGGTCATTCTGGTATCATCACCCAACTCCATTCCATTCAAGCAATTGAGACACCCTCTATGCACCCCAACCTCCAATCTATCCTTTCCCAAAACCACACTATTTTCTAGAATCCCCAAGGCCTTCCTCCCTCCCGCGATGACCATGACCATTCCATTTCTTTAATCCTCGACCAATCTTCCTCCCAATGTTCAACCTTATTGTCATCCATTTTCTCAGAAAAATGAAATTGAGAAAATTGTCCAATAGTTGCTAGAAGTGGGTGTTATCCATCCAAGTACCAACCCCTATTCTTCCTTGGTTTTCATGGTCATCAAGAAGGAAGGCACTTGGTACATGTGTTTTGAATTTCCTACCCTCAACAAACTTACCATCAAGGACAAATTTCCCATTCCTGTCATAGTTGAACTTTTGGATGAAGTTAGTGAAGCTCAATACTTTACTAAACTTGACCTACATTCTGACTACCACCAGATACAAATGAAAGAGGAAGACATTCCCAAGACTACATTTCACACTCATGAGGGTCACTATGAGTTCTTGGTCAAGCCCCTTGGTCTCTGTAATGCTCCCTCCACTTTTCAAAGCCTCATGAATCATATTTTTCATCCTTTCCTCCATCACTTTGTGTTAGTTTTCTTTTATTATATTCTCATCTATAGTAAAACTTGGCCAACCCATCTCACCCATGTGGATCAAGTTCTTCATATCCTCTCCAAGCACAAACTCTTTCTCAAACAGTCTAAATGTGCTTTCGACACCTCTGAAGTTGAGTACATGGGTCATATTGTTGGAAAGGATGGTGTCAGGATGGATTCTAAGACCATCGAATCTATGTAGAATTGTCCTCACCCTAAAACTCCTAAAATTTTGCGTGGTTTCTTGGTTTTAACGGGATGTTATTGCAATATTGTTCAAAATTATGGAAAAATTGTAGCTCCCCTCACAACTCTCCTTAAAAAGAATGCTTTCTGTTGGATTCCCACAACTAACCAATCCTTCCAAGCCTTGAAAGAACCTATGTGCACTAATTTTGTCCTGGCACTTATTGACTTCACCAAGACCTTTGTTCTGGAATGTGACGCATCATGGAGAGGCATTGGGGAAGTACTCACACAATATGTCCAACCTTTGGGTTTCAACGAAAAACAATTATTGGAGCAACATTTGGGCCAATCCATCTATGAAAAGAAAATGTTTTCTAGTTTGCATGTAGTGGATATCTCGTGCACTTATCTATTAGGTAAATGCTTCCAAATTAAAACGAATCATCAAAGCCTCAAACATTTCCTAGAAAAATCAATTCCATCCCTGGAGCAACAAAAATGGGTGACCAAGATGTTTGGGTATGATTATGAGATCATCTACAAGAAGGGGAAATAAAATGTGGTGGTTGATGCCCTTTCCCCACAATATGAAGAATACGGTTCCGTCTTTTCCCTCTCCTTCATTGTAGCATATTGTCTTTAGGTTGCTTACCAGGAATGGTGGCAAGACTCCAAACTTTCAAGTCTAATCCACAAACTCTAACAAGATCCTCAAATTTCTCCAGGGTACTCTTAGCACAATGAAGAGCTTCGCTATAAAGTTTGTGTGTATTTAAAAAAACAATCGAACCTTAAATTCATGGTGCTCTCTGAGTTTCATGCTTTACCTATAACTGAGAATTCAAGTTTTTCCAAAACTTATGAACGGTTCAAACGTTATTTTTTCTAGGATGGTATAAAACAAGACATCCACACTTTTTTGGTTGAATGTGATGCCTGTCAACGTAATAAGGGATAGACTGTCAAAACTCTTGGCACACTCCAACCGCTTACACTTCCACCTACTATTTGGACCGATATTTCTATGGATTTCATTGTTGGCTTACCTAAATCAAGAAATAAGTCAGTCATCATGGTGGTTGTGGATCGCCTCTCCAAATATGCTCATTTTTTTGCTCTTCGGCTCCTATTCACAACCTCCACAGTGGCTCAAGTTTTTATGGATAATATCTTCAAACTCCATGGTATGCCTCATTATATTATTTCTAACCATGATCCAACTTTTTCTAATAATTTATGGAAAGAATTATTCAGGCTCTATAGAACCCAATTGCATCTCATCACTACCTATCATCCTCAAACTGATGGCCAAACTGAAGCGGTCAACAAGTGTTTGGAAACATATTTGAGATGTTTTGTGTCAAACAAAAGAAATCAATGGGTTCAGTGGCTACCCCTCGTTGAATTTTGGTGCACCACCTCTTACCATAGTTCCACTCGCATGACTACCTTTGAAGCGCTCTACGGACAAAGGCCATTATCGATTATCGCATACATGTCAAGTGTCTCCAACGTTCTGGAGGTTGAACGCAATCTGACAACCCACACAACCATTCTCCGTAATCTCAAAGAAAATTTGGTCATGGCTCAAAAAAACATGAAGCAACATGCAAATCAGGGTCGTTTTGAATGGCAATTTGTTGAAGGGGACCAGGTGTTTCTCCACTACAACCGTACAAACAAAAATCACTCAAATCCCAACACCGTCAGAAACTGATCCATATTTTATGAGCATAATGAAATGACTATAGATTATTATCAAAAGATGCTTAACACATAATAACAAATATACAATAAAATTGGTTTCTATTCAATAAGGAAATAATTTGAAATTGTAAAATGCAGTGGAAAACAAGCTTACTAGAATGGTGGTGGCTTATCTCTGAGAAGAGATGTGACGGTTGCTCTCATTCACCAAAAGATGATTGCAATGAGGCTCTCAAGGAATTTTTACAATAAATAGGAATGTCAAAAATCATAGACATCCAAAAACCTAACCCTAGGAGATGAAGCGCCAAAAGTCACGTGGGCCCCATTTGGGTAAGTTAGTACATCAACTTCTCAAGGTTGTAACTTTTGCATACAATCTCCATTTTAGGCGCACGATAGCCCATTAGAAAGGTCTATCCAAGGAATCCACATGTTTCATGTGGAGATCCCTACACATTTTTATTGTGGCGATCCCTACACATGTTGATTGTGGCGAACCCTAAAAACGTTGTTTAGAGCCTCAAAACGGCCCCGGAAGTCAGGGACCCGAAAACTATGAAAAACTGACAAATTGGAAAATGACCAAAATGAGCCAGTTGGAATAGGTGGGAGGCCACCAAAATCCATCTGGATCAATCCTACCTCCTTAGGAAGAAATGGTATCCATTGCGTTGAGTTCCCCCATTAGATGAGGAAATTTCTGCTGAATTTGGCTCCGGGTGAGCCACTTGCCTTGGTGCAGGAGATGCCCTGCTTTGACAACTCGATAAATATGGATCATTTGCTGGTGAGTGAACTTGACTTATTTTTCCACAATATGATCATTGGATGCTTGTTTTATGTAGTCGTGGTTGAGGTCTATTGGTGTCAGTTGTTATGCTATCTCTGAGGTGTCCAATAATGGTGGGAAATAAGGTCGAAGGAGATCCATGTTGAACACTGGGTGCAGGACAAGGAAAGGAGGAATGTTGAGCTCAAAATAATTATCACCCACAACCTTGGTGATGGTGTATGGCCCATAACGGATTGGGCGAAGCTTCTGATGGGGTATAGTAAGAAATTCGTTGTGCAAATGCAACCAAACTTTGTCACCCACTTGAAACTTATGTGGCACTCTGTGTTGATCATGGTGTTGCTTGTACTTGTCATTGGGATTCTATAGGATATCCTGAAACTATTGGTGGATGTGCTAGATCCGCTCAATGAACCAAGTGTCTTTTTCAGCTTCAGTTGGAGCAGGAGATGAGTGTAAGGTAGCTAGAGAGGTAGTGGGGGGGCCTAGAGGGCCCATAGTGATAATAGTGGAGGTCATTCAACATAAGGTGGACTAGGTCCACTATATTATTAAATAAGGCCCACTATGATAGTTAGATATAATAAATGTAAGAGGACTTCTTAGAAGGTTCTACTTCTAGAAGATTCCTCCTCTATGTTCTTAGGTGATGGTAGCACTATATAAAAGGGTTCAAGCAATGTAATGAGACATGAAGAGAAGTATTGTATTGTGGAGCAGTAGCTCAATAAGAGGATGCCCCCTCAAAGAGGCAAGTGAACAGGAGAGGATCCATTCCATAATAGGATCCATTGTATGGTGTTTCCCTACCTCAAGGGTTTTCTGTAATAAAGTTGTGGTTTTCTATATGGTTTCATAGATCTTGTGTGGTGATTGTATTCAAATATCTTTGGATCTATTGTGATATTTTATATTTAGGTATTGGGTTCTTAACAATGAGTCAGTCGAGGTGACCGCAAGGGGTAGTACAAAATCTATGGGACCCAATGGTTGGAATCCCAACCCCACCTGAAAGGGGTTGTGGCCATTTGAGCTATGTGAGGCTCGGTTGTAGCTACGTTGGACATATGGAAGAATCTAATACCATGTGCGAGGGTTCTTAGAATTATACATGGATAGGATATGCATGATCATTCAATTTGCGACCTTGGTTTGGCCATCTGTCTGGGGGTGGAAGGTCGTGGATTTGTTGATCTTGGTGTCTAGCAGTGACCATAGGCTCGACCAGAATGTGTTGAGAAATCAACTATCCTGATATGAGAAAATGGCTTGTGGGAGTCCAAAATGTACCCAGACTTGTTCAAAGAAGAGTTTGGTAGTGGCCTCTGTTGTGATGCTCTTCTTGAAGGCGGCCAGAATCACCATCTTAGAAAATAGATCAACAACCACAAAAGCACAATCATTTCCCCACTTGGTGGATGGGAGGCTCGACATGTAGTCCATGGGGATGGATTCCCATGGCCTGTAAGGAGTAGGAAAATGGATGTACATGCCATTTTTCTTAGTGGTCAGTTTGGAAATAGCGCAGGCAGTGCAAGACCTGATATACTTGCTGACCTCCTGTCAAATTTTCTGCCAGTAGAAATGTTTCTACAACATTTCCATTGTCTTTTTGACGCTGAAGTGTCCTTCCACCCGACTGTAGTGGGATTCCTATATCAACTTCGCTCGCTTGTTTGATGGAACATAGGTGGTGGCGAAGTCTGGGTCTGTCTCATATATTTCGGGCCATCCAGAGGTCTCATGGCCTCAAGAGTCTAGCATTGTGGTGAGTGTTGCGACTAGCGGTGTTCTAAGGAAATCAATGACATGGTTCGTGCTTCCTGTTTTATACTTGACGTTGACATGGAATTTCTGCAAGAATGTGGACCACTTACGATGGTGGTCATTCTAAAATTTTCTTTCTGTTTGCATGAACTGCAGTGGCTTATGATCAGTGTGGATGACTATCGCCTTCCCAAGAATGTAATGTCTCCATTGGCGAAAGGCTTGCACAATGGAGTGCATTTCTTTGTCATAAGTAGGGTACTTACGGACAACATCTGATAGTGTCTCACTATGATAGGCCACGGGGTGGTCATGCTAAGTGAGAACAACACCGACGACATAGTCTGAAGCATTTGTCTTGATCTCAAAGGGTTGTTTCATGTTAGATAGTGAAAGTATTGGGCTTGAGCACAAGCGTTGCTTCAAATCATCGAACACTTGTTGTTGGGACTGACCCCACACAAATTTATCCTTACTACCACCCCTAGTATGTGGCTGAGGGCCCATGCAATATGGGAGAATCCCAACACGAACCTGGGGTAGAAATTGGCAAGGCCCAAGAAGCTCTGAAGCTCAATGAGTGTGGTTGGGGCTGGCCAGTCACAGATGACTTGGATCTTGTTTGGATCCACATGTACACTATGTTGATCAATGATGTATCCCAGGTAATGGACCATGTCCATGCGAAGGATAATTTTTCCAAGTTGGTGTATAACTTGTGTTGTTGCAGGGTGTGCAGAACCTGCTGAGTATGTTGCAAGTGTTTTGCCCAAGTCTTGTTGTAAATGAGAATGTCATTCATATACACCACTACACAAGTATTGGTGAATGGTCTAGGATATTTTCCATCATCCTCATGAAAGTGGCTGGAGCATTTGTCAAGCCAAAGGGCATGACCAACCATTCGAAAACACCTTCCTTTGAATTGAAGGCAGTCTTCCATATATCTGTCTTTTCTATTGGGACCTGGTGGTAGCCAGACTTCAGATCAATATTACTGAAGTATTTGGCCCCAGTGAGTTGATCAAGGAGGTCATCAATTCGAGGAATTAGGTACCGGTTTCTGACTGTGATTTTATTCATGGCCTAGTAATCAATGCAGAGTCGCCAGGTTCCATCTTTCTTCTGTACCAACATGATTGGGCTCCCACAAGGTGATGAGATGGGACAGATGTGCCCCTTGTGGAGTAGTTCTTGGATCTTCTGCTTGATCTCCTCATTCTCTAAAAAAGAGTGGGCGTATATTGGCCCATTGGGAAATGATGTGTTGGGGGTCATATTGATGGGGTGCTTGACCTGATAATGCAGAGGTACCTTGGTATGCTTACATGACCTTATCCACTTTCTTCTGTTGTGTTGAGAGGTCGACCGTGGAGACCCTAGATGTGGTTGTGATCTTTCGCTCATTCTAAGAGTGAATCACGAAGAAGACAAGCTTCCCCATCTTAGAGATGTCCTTCCTGCATTGCTTGGCAGAGATTAAGGAAATAACACTAGGTGGGACTGCCTCCGGTATCCTGTACATTTTCTTGTTCAAAGTAATAATAACACTGCGAGGCCTAGCCTCATATACAACATGGATTTTCCATAAATATGGATAACATTACAAACTTTTAGAGGGGAAACATCAAAAAATACCTCATCTTTGAAGGGCTTGATGTCGTATGACATGCGACATTGTTGGCTGACGCAGATGTCTCTTACTTGGAGGATCCATCCGATGGTGTAGGGTTGCGTGTGCGGCGTTGTCGGTAGGGAGAGTCACTTGAAAAACTCTGCTCATATGAGGTTCTTCTAGATACCTCTATCAACGATGAAGTGAAGTGGGGTACCCTTCACCCACATCTGTGAATGAAAAAGGTGTCTGCCTTCCTTTAACTTGTCTGGTTCACCGGAATGGATCTTGGTGGTAGCAATGGTAGCACTGGGTTCTGCATCTATGATACATCTCCCCATTTCTCCTTTTAACTTAGAGTCGGAACCCGCATCTGATTCATAGGCTTTCACCTCAGCCACCAACGACTTCTTTGAACGGAAATCAACAGTGTTATGCCAAGGGATATTATGGAAGTCACACAACTTCCCGGTATCTTTCTTTGTCTTTCTGGTGTCCTTATTTGATTCCGGCCTGGACTGGTTGTCATGAGGTGGTTCACCTTTTCTCTGTCCTTTGTTATATGGGTTGGGGCCTCCCTTTCCTAGATTTTGCTATGAAGGGTTCCCAGGTTCAAATTGCGATGTATTTTTTTTGAGCATCTACTTGATTTTGACGGCATATCGGTAGTTCGCGCCCAAGGATGAGATGTCCATAAAATCCATTTCATCCTAGATTTATCTATGCAAATCACTACAATACTTGAGCACCAGATGTCGCTCAGAATATTTGATACCTAGATTGGTGCATAGGGAATGTAATATATTTATGAACTCGGGCATTGCTTGGTCTCTTTCCTATCATAGTCATGTGGTTCATTTTGTATACAGGTTGTCATAACTTCCAACATGGTAGTTTTGTTTTTTAATATCATCCCTGAAGGACTCCCAGGTGAAGGCGATTGCAAATAATGAGGGATCCTCTATTTCCTTCTGCTCACAAAAAATTTCCCACCAATATTTGACATGGGGAATGGATTTGAGGAGCATAAAAGTAATATTTTCTCTATTCGAGAAGTTATGGACAGAGAAATACCCTTCTAGCAGATTCAACATTTTTTATACAACATCTGCGTCTATCTGACCTTCAAATATAGGAATATCGAAGTTGATTTGTACCTTGAAGGGGGTGGCACCTCCGTTTGAGGAAGATGCATCACCTATTGGTAGCCAGCGAAGGATTTGCACAAAACTATCCATCATCTCATTCCTCTGTTGCATGAGGGCTTGCTAGAGAAACATTTTGAAGGGATCTCTTGTCTCGTCATCTTTATTTTCTCCCACCATGAGAGGTTGCTTGGGCATGCGAGAGATTTTGTCCTCAATAGAAACAAGCTCGAGACACAATTCTTTGTACCCTGACTTTGTTGGGGACATGCATTAAGAATGACAAGGAGCGGACCACTCTAATACCACTGATCCAGAATTTATGAGAAGAACAAAAGGAATATAGATTATTATCAAAATATGCTTAACATATAATAACATATATACAATCAAATTGGTTTCTATTCAATAAGGAAACAAGTTGAAACTGTAAAATGCAACAAAAAACAAGCTTGCTAGAATGGTGGCAGATTATCTCTGAGAAGAGATGTGACGGCTGCGCTCATTCGCCAAAAGATGATTGCAATGAGGCTCTCAAGGCCTTTTTACAATAAACATGAATGTCAAAAACCCTAGACATCCAAAAACCTAACCGTAGGAGATGAAACGCCAAAAGTCACGTGGGCCCCGTTTGGGTAAGTTAGCACATCAACTTCTCGGGGTCGTAACTTTTGCATACAATATCCATTTTAGGCACACGATAGCCTATTGGGAAGGTCTATTTGAGGAATACACATGTTTCTTGTGGATATCACTAAACATGTTTACTATGGCGAGCCCTAAACACGTTGTTTAGGGCCTCAAAACGGCCCCGGAAGCCAGGGACCCAAAAACTGGGAAAAAACTGTCAAACTGGAAAACGACCAAAATGAGTCAGTTGGAATAGGTGGGAGGCCACCGACATCCCTATGGATCAAAAAATTTCTCCCAAATTTTATGGTCCTTATACTATTTTCAAATGAGTGGGGCTAGTGACCTACCAATTAGCCTTGTCCAATCACTCTAAGCTACATCTTATTTTTCATGTCTCATGCATGAAGCAAGTGATTGGAACTAAGTTCCAGTCCCAGACCATTATACTAAATTTGGATGAAGAAGGTTCAATTTGGTTTCAGCCATAAACAATATTGGACCAGCACGAGTGTCGCCTCCATCAACGCACCATCAAGAAATTTTTAGTTCAATGGAAGGATACTCCACCAGAACATGCCACATAGGCGTCGACTACTATTTTGCAGTAATTTCCTCATCTCAAGCCTTGAGGACAAGGCTCTTTTTCAAGGGGGAGGGCATGTTAGGGACCCAACGTCCCTAACCCCTCATGTAGGTAGAATAATATTATTTCCTTGTAATAAAGGTTGATATTAATAAATAAGGCCTAGTTAATAATGTGAACGGGTCTAATGTAAGAAGACTTAATAGAAGCTTCTACTTCTAGAAAGATTTTCCTCTAGATTGTTCGTTTGAATATAGATTTAGTATAAATAGGAGTAGAAGGAATGCAAAACCTTTGTCTTGAGAATTATTGTAATAGAACATTTCTTTGTTGGAGGTTTCCCCTTCAAAGAGACAAGTGAATATTGTTTTCTATCAATAAAGGTATCATATTTGGTGTTTTAGTTCTCTACATTTTGTTGTTTTGTTGNCAAAACCTTTGTCTTGAGAATTATTGTAATAGAACATTTCTTTGTTGGAGGTTTCCCCTTCAAAGAGACAAGTGAATATTGTTTTCTATCAATAAAGGTATCATATTTGGTGTTTTAGTTCTCTACATTTTGTTGTTTTGTTGCTATTTTCTTCAATATTTCTATTTTCTACTTATTATAATAGATCTAGTACCTAACACAAACAATAATAGCACAATCACTAATATACCACCCACCAAGTACACTTTATCCATTTTACAACATTTGTAACCACCAATTAAGTATTGATGGTACTCCAATGATCCCTCGGTATATGATATGAACCCATTTGTTAACAATGGTCAAATTTCAATTCACATGGGATGGGCATAGAAAATCATTCTATTCAATGATTATATATCAATTCACATGGGATGGATGTAGCAAATCATTCCATTCAATCATGCAACCAGTATTAAATGTTATCGTCACAAACTTAGGAGACTGAGAGTAAAAATCTAGTTATCTCCGTACTTGAAATGTCCAAAGGCTCCAAGTCTAAATGACTCTAGGTTGGAGGAGTTTAGAGTAACTGGTATAGAACCAATGCAGATCCATCTTAAATCTAGATCTATCATGAATGGAGAGTGATCAAATTTCTCGAAGTGAAAAACTTTCCTCAAGTTTTTTTAACTAAGAAAAGTTTTCACCGAAAGGAACTTGATGCCTTTGGATCCATGTAGAGATATGCTAAGTGTCAACTATATGTTGAATAAGGAAAAAATTCTCTCTCTCTATATATAATTGATATTAAAATATTTTACTTAAAATGAACATTAAAATATTTTATTTATAACCTACATTGAAATATTTTTCTTTATTATTGTTTTTTAATACCACATGTAAACTCATAATAAACATTGAAGGAATTACACATCTCCCTTTTATTTAACTATAAAAAACATCTTTCTATACAATTAATGTATTATTCTCAAATTTTATAATGTTATCAATAAAATCCTTCATGGATATAAGTTATCACTAAATTAAATTTTTAAACATATAAAAAGCAGCTGATCTCAAGATCTAATTAACTTCAGTTCATATCATAAAACATATGTAAAGCAGCTAATCTCAAGATCTAGTTCAATTCAGTTCATATCATAAAATATAAAACAACTGATCTCAATATCTATTTCAGTTCATATCATAAAACATTACATCATCTTTTTGATTAAAACATAATTAATATTACTCTTCTTTATGATTAAAACATAAGTAATATTACTCACATGTTATAAAGAATATAAACTATTTAAAATACGAACATTCATCCAATCACCTTATACATACAAATTTAATGAAATAATGAATGCATACATAAACTCGTGGCAATGTGCATCAATGATGTGTAGATTCATAGATGTGGGTGCATATATTGATAAGGAAACAAAACCATATCATATTTATTTGTGGAAACCAACCAGTGGAATATGATTCCTTATGTTAGGTATCCCATAAAATAAAGTTTCATTAAGAATACTTTAATCATATAAGTGAATTAATTTGTGTTAGATATGTAGGTGTTAGTTAATTGAGTATAGTTGGGATGGTTGTGAGGAATAATTGTTATTTTCTTCACTCTAGTTTAATTCTCATAATGACACCAATAAAAACTCATAATAAGTATGTTGTAATGACTTAGAGTCTATTTGTATTGAAAAGTTGTCTTTAATTTTTAATTGAATACCAGAGAAATTGCTATTTGAAGAGAAAAATATTCCTTTTTATGAAAAAAAAATAAAAATACACAAGTGTTAAACGAACAGAACAAAGCAACAAGGCAATTGGAACATGTAAATTAATTTGTGCTAGATCTACACAGACAAAACAACGAGGCAATACAGATGTTGTTTCTTGTGCTTGTAACACACCCACTATCATAGTTTTACAAAATAAAAAAAAAATTGGGCTTAATCTCCCCCTTAAAAAGGAACATCTCCAGATGCCTGCATTAGCGAAGTGCCAATCCCTGGTTCAATATCGGGATTCGGGGTTTCTAATGTCAAAACTCATTCACCCCACGACTCGCGATCCTCCGAATCCCGATGCGCTCCTTACGCATTAACTCCCCAGGCCAAGCCTGTGGTTCACTGCCTTTACGACCGTGGTCTTACCTTCTGTACGGGGCTACTTCTATCGGAGTTTCGGGATTTCCGTTGTCGTAATTCACGAGTCCTCAGAACTCGCAATTCTCCAATCCCCGATACGCCCCTAACGCATTAGCCCTCTATGCTATACATTAGTCCATGTGACCACTTACCATAAGACCACCGTCATATAACCTCCCATCGGGATTTCGGCATTTGTGATGACACAAAACGCATGTCCCCGGGACTCGCAATTTCCCGATTCGCGACGCGCCTTTCTGGTCACGCTAGCCCCACTGGCTTAGCCCCTGGTCCACACGACCAACTCCGTGACCACTACCTTATTCCCGTCGGGGCTACGGGGTTTCCCATGTCAC
>SNQJ01S0089196.1:7829-30726 GCA_010110895.2 Picea sitchensis
AATATTCTCTAGGTGGAATATTCTCCCCTAAAATATAGGAGACTGGATAATGACTATTTATGACTAATAAACAAGGAATAACCTTAGGAAAAGTAAATCCTAGTTTTGTGTGAAGTAACTCCAACAGTTCGATGTAGTCCCTCCTCTTGGTGATGCTAGTTGAATCTAGTTCTGACTTTGTGCACTAATTCCACTATTCTAACTACTACTACTCAATCCTCCTTGGTTAGCTACAATCACTTTTGACAAATTTTCAAATGTTATTTCTGATTGTGGTGATGCACAAGGGGTCATGGATTCGACAAAAGATCCTATCTTAGTAGGAATTGTTTGATCTTCTATTATGAGAATGCATTTTAACTCCTCTTCTTCTCCAACTATGTATGGTACCTCCATGATTCAAACTAGTGTGCAAGGTTCTCTCCCCTATGGATCACTGTGAATATCTCCTCTCTCAGCCTCAATATTTTTCCTCTTTTAACTCCTCCCATTGAGGAACTCTCCAAAGTTGTATCTTAGCTCTGGTATATATTCTTCTTACATCCTCAGTCCCTCCCTGCCTCTTTCATTGCTTCCTTCCTTATTTCAAGCAATCCTCTTGTCATGCTCCAGTTCCCCTATGTGCGCGAACCCCTTAGTAGTCAGATTTCATTACGCTCACTTTGCTTTCACATAATAACATATTTATCCACATATTTAATTATTTCAAGAACCTCCCACATAGATGTTTGAAAAAGTCCCTTTCTACGACATTGCATGATTGAATACAATCTATTGCAAACTCTATAACATACCCACCTAGTACACTATCAAACCAAAAATAAATTGCTCGAGTAGTTGGGTTACTTACAAAATTTCGTTGTCTTACCAATTGTGGATTCTAACTCTTCGACACTCTAGCATTGAACCTTTCAGTTTTCTCCACTAATCTTTCTAGCCACTCTGTCGAAATAACTAGAAATTCATCAAATATTATTTCATGTAGATCTGTGAACAAACATCTTTGTATCCATTGTTTTTCACTCATCCGTGGGTTTCTCTTATATTTTCATGCAAATTATGATTTCTTCCTCTCCAACCATTCTTATATCTCATTCTTAGTTGGCCTCCAAAACATCCCCTTAATCGTAAAGTCATGGTCCTAGCAACAATACCATTTGCTGGTGCTCTTCCATGCATAGTTTGTAAGACCCAAGGTTGCTTTATATATAAACAAAAAAACCCACCAGACATTGTCCCTTTTGGCATCACCTTCTTGCACAGATGAAGTCTCACCCGAGGTATTTATAGGGACTATGAGAACTAGGCAGACTTCTACAGTAGTAAGGAAATGGGAGGAAACCATTTGGTTCATTCTTCCTTATTATGTTGTGTGAATAACTCTATTTTGTTTAGTTACTAACTTACTCATGATTCAAATCCCTATACTTATCATATTCCATATTACAATATACATTTGTTATTTTTATAGTAAGGAATCATTGCGCCATACTTAACTATCACACAAAGCTATTCTACGATGCATGCAAATAGTATTCATAATCAAACAAAGAAAAAGAAACAACACATAATTGTGTAATATCACTTTATCACTCCTTTATTAATTCTTCTCAACCATTTCCTGCTACATTCAGGAACTCTAGAACTCAGTATCCATCAACAATTACTAGACTATAACATAAACTAATCTATCATAATCAAACTTCATCAAAATAGTACCTAACTGAACCCCTAATCTCCCAACTTGTTACATATTTATACAACAATCTAGGGATAAAACCCTAACCTATTCAACCCAAGAATATCTTATGACAATGCATGGCCAACTCAGTTAACTGGTTGCTCGACGCCTTTCTTCTTCTTTTCATCCTTCATGCTACTTTTCTATTTCTCTTCTATTTTTGGAATTTTGGGTTGACATTATTTTGTTATGATTTATTTCCTTCCTTTATTCTTTGATTTATGCGTTGTCTTCCTTTTGAGCACTTTCATCATTCTATGCACTTTCCTGCTGGATGTGCCTCAATTTTGTTCTCTCTAGATTTCCTTCTTCCTCCACACACTTTTCTTATACTTAGTATTTTTCTTCAAAACTTTACCAAAACTACAAAAAATATTTTCAAGACTTCTTGTCCAACACCCAACCCCACTAGAATTCACATCATTCACAAGGTAACAAGGTTACAACAACTCCTTAGCTCACACCCTCCTAAGAAATGGTCATAGTGATGCATGAATGATGGAATGAAATTATTTTTCCACTAAAACCCAACATTACATTTTCATGTTCCTATCTTGACTCATGTAACTCGAGGAACTAATTTTTCCTCCACTTGCTAATTTGTTCCAACAATTAGGAAGTTGGATCAAAATCATAACATAAGGAATTAGGAATTACAAATATATCACTATATCCATTTTTCTTAAGCCCCCTTGAATTAACCCCTTCTCGTCAAGTCCATGCCCCTAAGAGCTCTGCGACCTCTCAGTCAATGATATTTAAACCAAGGAGATGAATTATTTCTTTCGGGCCTTTAATAGCCCCTGGATCAATTTACACAAGTCCCATTTTCCTTAGGCGTAGGTCTTATGGAACCTGCATCCCCCTTCCTTAGTGTTCTTATAAGATTAGAAATTTGGGGTTCTACCTCCCTTATGCTATCCCCTCTCCTTCGTACGACCACGGGCTATGACCAGGGGATAAATCTCCTAAGCTCTTTGAAACTTTGGACTTTGGTTGCCTTGGATGCAACAAGTCTCTTTTTATGTGAACTCCAAACTGACAGACCTACCCGAAACCATATATACGGTTTGCACTCCCTCCGATAACCAATGATGGTAATTTCTCCGCACTTCGCGACTTCGCGATTTCAGGAGTTTTGACTCCTCAACACTCTTAATCCTCTGATTCATGAATTTCTGAAGGAAATCATGGCTAACCACCATGAAAATTCTCCAAGATATGACGGTCCAGAATGCTTCCACTTCCTTCGGATGGATCTATGGTCCAGATGGACTTCAGGTTTCGTAACTTCAGAAAGTTTGACTCCTTTGTAAACAAAAACCTTTGAACATGTGAAGTCCAAAGGACTTCAAGATGTAACCTCCTCGCACCTTCTTGAGATCTAATGACTGTCAGTTATCCTGACTTCTTCCGAAGGGATCTCACTCATCACTTCACAACCTTCAATAGATCTCCCCCCTTTATATTGAATCTTTGTCACTATCTCTCCTGATCTTTGTTCCTCGAACACTTTAACTCCTTTGATGTTTTCTCGACACTTAGTCAAATTTTGAATCTGTGCACTCCTTGCAACAGATCTTCATGCTCCTTTGCGAGAAAAATTAAGCTATTACTCCCAAGATTGTGAGTCAAAGAATCTTTTGATGCACTCCTTGCAGACAATATGCACACTCTGCATAAAAAATCTTCATGATATCTCTTCTGAGCTTCGAGTCGAAAGACCCTATCAACTCACTCCTTGCATAATCTCAAGGAAGAGAAACAATTGAAACTTATTTAACATTTCACATATTCATACATTCATAGTATTAATCATGCATTCATGGAAATACAAAATAACAAAGAATATTTAAGCAACAACAACACCACACATTTGGATAAATATTCCTATGTTATCTTCATTCAAATGTAAAATGGCTACAACTATGATAAAACCTAAATAACTAAAATTCAAGAACAAATAAATCACGACAATCTCCTACTAATTTGAAGCTACCCTCATGTTTAGTAGCCTAATCTCCAACAACCTCATTTGGGCATACAACACCTCTACTTATACCAGAGGGCTCCTAGGGTTCCCTCTGACTACCTATCTTTTCAAATTAAAAACTTATTATTCCTTAAGCACCATTACATTAAAGTCTAAGAGTGAAACTCCCATATCTCTCATGATCATTCAACTTCCATTGTTTAAATATTCTTTATTTTTCAATCCATTAAAAACAATATTTGAAGGAAACACCAACATTTAAGATTCAAAAATGATTCAAAAGTTGTGCTAAGGCATCAGAGTCTAAGATCCCCATACTCTCTCATTTGACTTGGTCCGTAGAAATGGTGTATTTTATTAATATATAAAAGTGATTAAAATTTAGAATGTCAGGATCAACAAGCTTTCAACATATAGGCTCTCAGGCCTAATATCACATACGAACTCTGTCCTAAAACATATATACCCAAGAGCTCTATCCCAAAACATCATGGCTCATTATATTATAAAACAATATATACATTTAAAACTTGGGGTTCAATCTAGGGTATTACATTCCCATATAGCCCTTGTTTATGTTATATCCTTAGTTCATTATATATACATGTACGATAACAAAATATACAAAAAGTTGCAAGTGCTCTTCTGTCATGGCATTCTTATGCTCTCATGTAGCATATTCAGGACTGTAGTAGGCCCATTGGAACTTTACCAATCCTATGACTTGATTCTGAATAACCTTGACCTTCATGTCTAATATGCACATCAGATAGACCCACGATTCACCCTCATGCTCCTCCTATATCACACTGCAATCAAATACATGGTTACCATAAATCACATACTTATTATGAAAAGAAACATGAAACACATAATATATGCACATAGATGCAGGTAGCACAAGCATGGATGAAACAAGACCAATCCTCTCTATGATTTCAAGTGGTCCACAACATCTTGATGACAATTTTGCGAAGCTTCCCAATGTCAACAAACTCTTTTTATCTTTTACTTTCAAGAAGACATGTTTTCCCACTCTAAACTTCTATCTATTTTTCCTTTTTTCTGCATGACTTTTATTTCGGTCTTGTGTAGCCTTTAAAGTCTATTTTATTTTAACCATATGATCTTCCATTTCTCTAAGAAATTTCATCCCAACCACTTCTTTGTCTACTATGGTATCCCAACTCACTGGCATGTTTCACTTTCTACCATACAATGCTTCAAATGGGCTCATCTTAAAAGATGCTCGATACCCATTATTATAATAAAATTACACTAAATGTAGATAGTCTTCCTATTTTGATGGATTATCAATAACATACATCATATGCATATCCTCAAACACGTGATTAACCCTCTCTATTTTCCCATCTAATTTTGGATTATATGTTGTGCTAAAATTAAAATTTGTCCCAAATCCTTTAAATAATCCTTTCTAGAAATTTGATATGAACTTAAAATATTTGTCAGAAACAATTTCCTTAGGCACACCATGTAGCCTTGAAATTTATCTCATGTAAACATTTGCAATATTGGTTTCCTTATGAGTTAGCTTCAATAGAATAAAATGGTCAACCTTTTTTAATTTAACCACCACTACCATGATGGAATCATGTTGCTTAGCTATTTTTGGAAGCTTGGTAATAAAATCAATTGTCACAACTTCCCATTTCCACTTAGTAATGGAAAATGGTTGTATAAATCCAAATGGTTGTCTATGCTCGTCCTTTAACTTTTGAAATTCTATACATTTTTCTATATAATCAAGAACCTCTTTCTTCATTCCTAGCCAAAAATATTGGTTCTTTACAACTGCAAATGTTTTTTGATTTCCTCGATGCCCAACATAAGGGTCATTGTGTATTTATGTTAGCACTATATTTCTCAACTCCTGATATTTAGACACATATGTCTTTCCTATGTACATGATGAATCCATCTTGTCTCCTCTCATAATATTTAAAATTTTTCTGAGAACTACCTTGTTGTAATGTTTCCTTTGCTTGCAAATAATGCTGATATGATTTTTCAACTTCTAAAATTAAGTCTTTTAAGTTAGATTTGTACATGATAATGACTATAACATGCACTTCATGCACCCTCCTTCTGAGTGCATAAACCACTTTGTTATTTTTTCTTTTGATATTCTTTATATCAAAGTCATACTCACTAAGGAATTCTAGCCATCTAATTTGTCTAGAATTTATTGTTGGCTATGCAAACAAATATTTAATACAACTATGGCCTGTCCCCAACTCTAATATTTTTCCCATAAGATAATTCCTCAACACATTTAATATGTGAACTATGGTTTCCAACTATAATTCATGTGTGGAATATTGTCTCTCATGTTCTTTCAACTTCATTGACTCATGGCATATCACATGCCCATTTTGGGTAAGGACTCCACCAATCCCTTCCTTACATTACCTGAAAAATCCTTAGATGGTGATTAGCTTTGAAATAAATATAAACATCTACTTGATCTTTGAAAGTATACTGATCACTTGACGGTTAACAATTTACATGTGGAATACTTATCTAACCATATACACTTTAATGATAAATAACTTACCAATAATTGAGAACAAAATGAACAATAATGATAATATCACATAAAAAAGTTTGATAACAGAGTTCACCCAATTTGGGATACGTCTCTAATTCCTCTTCCAATAGATACCTCTTTATTAATGCTTAAACTCTTGTGTTTTACAATGACCTTTTTCTGCATTGCTCAAACCCAAAAATAGAGTGCTCCATTGGATTCCTTGTGAAAAATCATGAAAAATGAGTATAAAATTCTTAAAATTCCATCAAGTGACCTCTTGGCATGCTTTATGATGTACCCTCAAAGCCCTATTGCCCTTGTCATGAACTTCCAGATCATACTTTGCATACTAATCAATGTCCTTCTTCTTGGGCTGCATGGCCATTAAATAGGCCACATGCACTAACCTCCTGCCCAAATTTCATGGCACAACATTAAATACAAAGTTTTTGGTTTGTTGTAACAAAGTGAAAGGTATGGTATAATGTTTAAAACATTGGGTTATGCGGGAAAGGTCACGGGTTCAAACCTGCAGAACTTCCCCCATCGATTTTTTTTTGTTATATATATATATCGGTTGGAAGCCACATGAACTTTTGGTTATCCATTGGTATATTGACGCAGACCCTATCGGCCCCTCGCGACCGAGATCCGCTCATAGGATCATTCTGTATGCCCTTCAAGCTGGATCAGCTCTTTCGAATTCTCTACTAGAATCCCCCTTCAAATCGATCCATAGGTTATTTTTTGCAGTTCGCGATTTCGTGAGTTCGCGAGTTGAAACTTCGATCCTTCCTCCTCCAATTCCGCAATACCCGAGACCACGAAATGGTTATGGCTCCCCTTTCGTCAGCGCCCTCATTGTGCGACTACCGGCTAGGCTAAGCACTAGCGCTTTTCACCTCTTGTGACTTTGCGAGTTCAAATGTCGAGTCTTGCCCCTTTTCATTCCCGAACCCCTAAGAGGTAAGAATTGACTGTCCTCCTCTCTTTCTCGCTTCTCACGACTTCGTGAATCGAGGGCTCGAACCTTTGTTCCATTTTCTCCTAAGTCCCCAAGACGCGAGAGGTCAACATGGTGTTGACTCCTCCAAAAATCTGACATGTGTTCGTCGGTCCACTTCCCAGGCCCACCATGTGGTTCTGCCATGTGTCCCTTATGTGTGACCTTGGCACTTCGCGACTTCGCTTCTCGAAACTCCGAGCACCGAAGCTTTGGGCTTTCACCTTGCGAAACCCCGAATTCGTGAGATCCCTATATCTTTTCCACCTGTCCTCCTCCTAATGGATGGCTGTGATTTTCTCACGGTTTCGCGACTTCAGAACTATCAGGAGAAGAGTCTCGACCTCTTACCCTCCAATATGATGAAACACGAATTTTTCGACACGTCAACTATGAGGGTCCCACAAGAGAACTTCCCGCCTTTCTTCAAAGTTTCTGACCTCATGACTTCCACTTCTAACCTCCGATTTCCGAATCCCCGAAACGAGTGATCTCGTGACATGTGTCCTTCCAATCTAACAGCTCATATTCCCTTCATGATTTCGTGACTTCACCTTTCACGATCTCGCGAATCTTGGTGCAAAGGTCTCAACCTTTCAACTCCCGAAACCCCGAAATGAATTCCACGAGTGATCCAACGGTCTGATTTCTCCTGACCATAACTTCCCTGCTCCTCTGTAAGATATGATGGTTCTCAGAACCTCGTGAATTCTCCATGGAGAATTCTGACCGTCGAATTCCTCCTTAATGATTCCCGCGAAATGAACAAAGTGTTCTTCACGAAAACTTGTCCTCCAGAAAACCAAATTTGTTGTGTCTCCTTCCAACGTTTAAGACACAAAATCCCTTGAGCTTTCTCCATGACTCGAGTCTCCAAGAACACTCCTGCATGCACTCCTTGCGAAAATTCTTGAATACTTTCAAGTATTTGAAATTTCAAACTCTGCGCGCTCACTTCGCAGCAGTAGTCCTTCAATCCTTCCCTCAGGTTGTAAACCCTAAGAATCTACTCAGCCTGTGCACTCCCTGCACGGTTCATGTGCTTGACTTTCACTTCTGCAAGAATGAGAACAGTGTTAACTCTTTTGAGCTTTAGACGAACTCTGACTACTGTCAACGTAGACCTTGCGGACGATTTCACTGCACTCCTTGCAGGAATACTCTTGCTGAGACAGAGAAACAATTGAAACTCATTCTCTTCTCTCCCTCTCTTCAGATTTAAGACATTTAATCTGAAATCATACATTCTCACATAAAAGCAAATGCATAACAGAGAGTAAACAAGCATATATCAATCAACATGCACAACATAGAAAAAAGATTGAACACCATGAGTTTGAACTAAAAATCTTTGTATTAATCTATAACTTCTATACATGTGTTTTTTATACAACTCTCTGCTTCAACTCTCCTATGCTCTCTTCTCATAATGCTTCTTATTGTTACAATAATACGAGGGTGTCTATATCCGTTTTCCCTCCGGCTCCTAAAACTGTCTAATCTAGGAATTCAATTCTAACTACTTACATTCAATAACATAAATGCCTTCACCCAATACAGATGAGAGAGGGACGCTCAGGGTATATTTACAATATGGAAGTATGCCCTTCCTTAATTGTTTCATTTATGTTTGGCGTATTCACTTCAAAAAAATTCAAATAATTTTATCATGTGCCAAAATGCATTGGTGCCTACCCCACGCTCGCTTGATGTTGGTGATGCTCCTACATCATACTCCCTTGCTTGAAAATTTTCATGGGATCCTATCCATGAGATCTCGCATGGTCTGTCCATGCTTCTGGATCTCTGCTTCATTTTCCCAACTGGCATATTCAACTGGATGTCCTTTCCACTTGACCAAATATTCAAAGTATTCTTTTCTCCTGGTCTTCTTGCTAGCTCTTTTGTCTAGTATGCTTTCCATATGTGGCTTCTCTGCAACTGGCATCTATTTTGTCCACTGAACCTCTAGTTGTTCATTACCTACTTGTGCTTCCTTATCTTTGTATAGGTAAAAATATGAGACATTGAATATCGTAGAAATTTTGATCCCATCGGGTAATTCAATATCATAAGCATTTGCCCCAAATTTCTTCAAGACCTTACATGGTCTGATCTTCTTCATCTTAAGTTTGTTATATGTCCCCTTGGGGAATATTTCCTTTCTTGGATGTGCCAGAATCAAATCACCAACCTCAAATTGAAGTTTTCTCCTGTGTTGATATGCTCTGCGCTTATACTCTTGGCTCAAGTTCTGCAATTGCTCTTTCACCTGGCTGTGAAGTTCCTTCATCGCTTCTACGAAATCTTCTGCACTAGCACTCCTAGTTGCATTTTGTTCTAAATATCTCAGTTCCAAAACTCCTCTTGGTTGCATCCCATAAAAAATTTTGAATGGAATCTTCCCTGTGATTCTGTTTAGTGAGTCGTTATACGCAAATTCTTCCTATGGCAGAATATTTTCCCATTGACTTTGGTGTTCTATCACCAAGCTCCTCAACAAGTCTCCCAAACTTTTGTTCACAACTTATGTCTGTCCATTTGTCTAAGGATGATAAGATGAACTGAATGATAAGTTTGTTCCTAGATTTTTCCAGAAGGTCCTCTAGAAGTGTCCCACGAACTTGGTGTCTCGATCCGAAACTATGCTCCTTGGTAAGCCGTGAAGTCAAATGACTTCTTTAAAAAACAGATTCGTAATGTGAGTTGCGTCACTGGTTTTCTGACACGGTATGAAGTGTTCCATCTTAGAAAATCTATCCACTACCACAAAGATTGAATCAAACCCTCTTTGTGTTCTTGACAACCCCAATATGAAGTCCATGATGACTGCATCCCACAACCTGTCAGGTATGGGTAATGGTTGATAAAAGCTTTCATTCTGCCTCTTTCCTTTTGAATGTTGACAAATTCTGCATCTATCTACGAATATTTTGACGTATGCTCTCATTCCTAGACAATAATATGACTTTTTTAACTTTTAGAACGTCTTGTCATGACCGAAATGATCGACAAATCCTCCACTATGTTTCTCCTTCAACAGATTTTCCCTCATGGAGCATTTTGGAATAGAAAGTTGATTACCCTTGAATAGAAATCCATCCTGGATCATGTATTCTATCCATTGACTTCTGTCTCTGAGAATTGGATTCCTAGCTTCTTCATATGCCTCTTTAAAATCTGGATCATCTCTGTACATGTCCCTGAGATCATCAAAACCCAGTGTTTCGACTCTGAACTCCTGCAACAAAAAACATTTCCTGCTCAAAGCATCAACAACTTTGTTAACAGCTCTAGAAATATGCTTAATTACAAAAGTAAATTTCCGCATGTATTCAAGCCATTTTACATGTCTTTGATTCAACTTCTCCTATTGAGTCACAAATTGCAAAGCATGATTGTCACTATATAAGACAAACTCCTTAGGAATTAAGTAATGTCTCCACTTCTTCAATGCCTAGATAATAACATAGAACTCCTTGTCATACGTGGAGTATTTCACTTTCGCTTCATTCAGCTTCTCGTTGAAGTATGCTATGGACCTGTCTTCTTGGCTCAAGACTTCCCCTATTGCAAATCTGCTTGCATCACATTTTACTTGAAATGTCTTTTTAAAATACGGCAACACCAGAATTGGTTGTTCTGTGATTTTCTTCTTCAACAAATTGAATCTTTTCTCAGCCTCTTCTGTCCAGTGAAAAGGCTTGTGTCTCTTATTCACTGTGTCCATCATCGGTGCACTAATTCCACTGAAATTCCTGATGAAATTTCGGTAGAAACTAGCCAATCCATGAAAACTTCTCACCTCAAATATACTCTTCGGTGATGGCCAATTCTTAATTACATCCACCTTATCTGGGTCCATCCTCAACTTATCTGCAGAAATAACAAAACCCAAATAAATGAGCTCTGTCTTCATGAATGAGGATTTCTTCATGTTTATCAGCAGCTTCTCTTGCTGTAGCCTAAACATCACTATAGCCAAATGTTTTAGATGCTCTGCCTCTGTTTTACTGAAAATAAGTATGTCATCAAGATACACAATGACAAATTTTCCGATGAAATCCTTTAGGACTTCATTCATCAACCTCATGAAATTACTCGACACATTTGTTAAGCCAAATGGCATAACAAGCCATTCATACAATCCTTCATTAGTCTTGAAGGTTGTCTTCCATTCATCACCTTCTCTCATATGAATTTGATGATATCCACTTTTCAAATCAATCTTTGAAAAAAAATTGGCCCCACTTAAGCAATCCATCAAATCATCCATTCTTGGCAATGGGAATCTATACCTGATGGTTATCTTGTTGATCGCTCTCGAGTCAGTACAAATCCTCTAGCCTCCATCTTTCTTCGAATTGAGCGTTGTTAAAATAGCACATGGACTCAATCTTTCTCTAACCAACCCCTTGTCCATTAAATAATGGACCTGTCTTTTGACCTTTTCATTCTCCTGCGGCGTCAATCTGTACGCTGCTTTGTTTGGTAAAATGGCTCCAGGTATGAGATCAATATGATGACTCACACTTCTGATTGGTGGTAATGAACGAGGTAGTTCATCCACTACTATGTCAGCAAACTCTTCCAACAGTTTCTGAACCTCTTCTGGTAAATCATCTACTCTTGTGTTGGTTAAAACAATCTTAGGTTTTCTGACCACAATGAATTGCGGTTCCTCCTTCTTATTAACCTCTGTAAGAAGTTTCTTCCTACTCATGAGAAGTACAATGTTTCTTACTTCAGGTTTTGCTCCCTTATCTTTGATTGGAAGCAACATGTGAGTTCTCCCATTCTTCTCTAGGGTGTATGTGGTATTCCTCCCATCATGAATCACATTTTTTTCATATTTTTACGGTCTACCCAACAATAGATGACAAACATCCATGGGAATAACATCACAGAGTATTTCATCTTTATACCCTCCTATTTTAAATTCAACTAAACATTGTTTAGTGACATTTACCTGATGTCCTTTTTGTAACCACAAAACTCTGTATGGGCTCGGATGATCAATAGTCTCCAGCTCCAGCTTTTCTACCATCTCTGTAGAAATGAGATTATCTATGCTACCACTGTCCACAGTGACCTTCCATACCCTGTCTTTGGTCTTGCAAGCAGTCTGGAAAAGACTATTTTTTTGCACTGGATTCTCCACCTTCTTCTCTGGCATTAAGAGAACTTTTCACATCATCAATAATCTTCCACCTTCAACATCTTCTGCCTCATCATTCCACCTCTGTGCTTTGGCTATGTGAGTTTCACCACCTTCTTTATTTTTTTCTGGACACTCATAAGATTTGTGTCCATTCTTTCCACATGTGAAGCATTTTACCACTCCATCTCTTCCTCTTCCTCTACCTCTGGTACGAGGAATTTTTTTTTTATCAACATACTCTCCTTTCTGATCAGCATACTGCCTTTTCTGTCCATCATATTGCCTTTTCCGTGAGCTTCCACCTCTCTCAGTTTGAGTCTGAGGTTTCTTCCACTCTTCCTTGGATTTCTGATTTCTATATTGGGCAACTGATTTGCCTCTGGGTTGACTTCTGCCTCGGCCTCTTTGACCTTGTTTTTGGCTCATCTTCTCTTCATCTTTTAGAGCCATATTATAAGCATCTTCCACCGTTCGGATGGACATCATGCTCATATCATCATGAATGTCATATCTCAGACCATTCATGTACCTAGCAAATTTTTCATCATCACTTTTGCAATGACCTGCCCTGATATTCAGCCTGTAGAATTCTTCGGTATATTCCTTCACTGTCATCAGCTTCTGTCTCAAATTTTGCATTCTTTGAAACAGAGTAATCCAATAATCCCTGGGAATGAATTTCTCTTTCATCTTCGCGATCATCCTATCCCAACTCTTGATATTCTGCTTGGCTTTGCAGCGTCTGTCAGCTTGTAGCTCATCCCACCACAATTTTGCATGTCCTCTAAGCCTCATGACAGCACGTTTGACCTTTTTGTCTTCCTCGACATCCTCATAGTCAAAATATGTGTCCAGATCTCTAATCTAGTCTATAAGCTCCTTGGCGTCCAGGTTTCCCTTGTATACTGGAATATC
The DNA here is from genome assembly GCA_010110895.2 of Picea sitchensis. Taxonomy (NCBI): domain Eukaryota; kingdom Viridiplantae; phylum Streptophyta; class Pinopsida; order Pinales; family Pinaceae; genus Picea; species Picea sitchensis. The sequence goes on from SNQJ01S0089196.1 coordinate 21,196, forward strand.
CAGTTTTTGCCTTAGCACCCATTCTTGCAACAGCCCTAATCAGGTGTTCATTTATTGCATCTTCTACTGTGACTTCTTCTCCTTCATGTGCAACTTCATCTTCACTTTTGAAATCACTAAGATCCCTAGCACTGGCTATACACCTCTGTGTTGTCTCCATATCCTCGAGTCTGGCGTGTAGTTCACGCATCCCTCTTTCTATGGTTGGATCAGGCATCTGCCTACCCCTTCTTCTCGGTATTTCCCTCTCCTCTGGTGGATCGAGTGTTTTCCTGTCCCTTCTTCTTGGAGACATGGTGAATCTTCCTTTTCCTTGCTACAAAAAGAAAATAAACCTTTTTGTGCTCTGATACCAAATTGACGCAGACCCTATCGGCCCCTCGCAACCGAGATCCACTCACAGGATCGTTATATATGCCCTTCAAGACGAATCGGCTCTTTCGGATTCTCTACTGGAATCCCCCTTCAAATCAATCCACGGGATCTTTTTCGTGGTTCGCACTTTCGTGAGTTTGTGAGTTCAAACTACGAGCCTTCCTCCTCCAATTCCGCGATACTCGAGACCGCGAAATGGTTATGGCTCCCCTTTCGTCAACGCCCTCCTTGCGCAACCGCCAGCTAGGCTAAGCACTAGCACTTTTCGCCTCTCACACCTTCACGAGTTCAAACATCGATTCTTTCCCCTTTTCTTTCCCGAACCCCCGAAAGTCAAGATTTGACTTTCCTCCTCTCATTCTCGCTTCTCGCAACTTCATGAGTCGAGGGCTCGAACCTTTGTTCCCTTTTCTCTTGAGTCCTCGAGACGTGAGAGGTCAATGGGGTGTTGACTCCTCCGATTGTCTAACGTGTGTCCGCTAGTCCATTTATTGGGCCCAGCATGTGGTTCTCTCACGTGTCCTTTATGTGCGACCTTGGCACTTTGTGACTTCGCTTCTCACAACATCGAGCACCCAAACTTTGGGCTTTCACCTTGCGAAACCCCGAATTTGTGAGATCCCTAGATCTCTGCCACCTGTCCTCCTCCTAATGGATGGTTGTGGTTTTCTCATGGTTTCACAACTTCGGAACTTTCGGGACAAGAGTCTTGAACTCTTACCCTCCGATATGCCGAAACGCAAATTTTTGGACACGTCACCTATGTGGGTCCCACGATAGAACTTCCCGCCGTTCTTCAAAGTTTCAGACCTCACAACTTCGCCTTCTAACCTTCGATGCTTGAATCCCCGATACGGGTGATCTCTTGACACATATCCTTCCAATTGGATGGCTCAGATTCCCTTCACGATTTCGTGACTTCGCCTTTCATGATCTTGTGAATCTTGGTGCAAAGGTCTCGACCTTTCAACTCCTGAAATCCCAAAATGAATTCCACGAGTGATCCAACTATCTGATTTCTCCCGACTGTAGCTTCCCTGCTCCTCTGTAATATCTAATAGTTCTCAGAACCTCGTGAATTCTCCATGGAGAATTCTGACGGTCGAATTCCTCCTTAACGATTCCCGCGATATGAACAAAGTGTTCTTCACGAAAAATTGTCCTCCAGCAAACCAAAACTGTCGCGTCTCCTTCCAACGTTTAAGACACAAACTCCCTTGAGATTTCTCCACGGCTTGAGTCTCCAAGAAGACTCCTGCACGCACTCCTTGCAGAAATACTTGAATACTTTCAAGTATTTGAAATTTCATACTCTGTGCGCTCACTTTGCAGTAGCAGTCCTTCACTCCTTCCCTCAGGTTGTAAACCCTAAGAATCTACTCGGCCTGCGCATAGCCTGCACAACTCCTGTGCTTGACTTGCACTTTTGCAAGAATGAGAACAGTGTTAACTCTTCTGAGCTTTCAGAGATGAACTCTAACTACTGTTAACGCACACCTTGCGAACGATTTCATTACACTCCTTGCAGGAATACTCTTTCTCAGACAAAGAAACAATTGAAACTCATTCTATGCTCTCCCTCTCTTCAGATTTAATACATTTAATATGAAATCATAAATTTACGCATAAAAGCAAATGCATAACAGAGAGTAAACAAGCATATATCAATCAGCATGCACAACATAGAAAAGAGATTGAACACCATGAGTCTAAACTAAAAATATTTGTATTAATCCAGAACTTTTGTACATGGGGTTTTCACACAACTCTCTACTTCAACTCTCCTATGCTCTCTTCTCATAATGTTGCTTATTGTTACAATAATACAAGTGAGGGTGTCTATATCCATTTTCCCTCCGACTCCTACAATTGTCTAATCTAGGAATTCAATTCTACCTATTTACATTCAATAACATAAATTCCTTCACCCAATACAGACGAGAGTGGGACGCTCAGGGTCTATTTACAATATGGAAGTACGCCCTTCCTTAATTGTTTCATTTATGTTTGGCGTATTCACTTCAAAAACATTCAAATAATTTTATCATGTGCCAAAACACATTGGCGCCTGCCCCACGCTCGCTTGATGTTGGTGATGCTCATGCATCTTATATAGTTCAAACCTCCCACGAATATAACACAAACATTTGGTGGTCAAATTGTATAAAATATAACTATAGAATATGGGTCAATGGCTAGGCCCTCATCCCTATTTTCGTCCAACTATACCATTATACTACAACCTTAAATAAAAATAATACCATATACTTGTCAAGTCTTATGTGTGCGATGTAATGGTAATGGATGATGGGTAACATTATGAGAGGTCATGGGTTTGACCCCCATCGACTCACATAATTTTGATAAACACTATCCATAATCAACCAATCCAAGGCTTCCACATGGAATCCTCTTATTGTTCGATCTCTTCGACGTGTAAACCAATGATTAGTTCACTTGTATGGCCATGTCGGTGTATGACATGCTTTGTTTCATGCCTAGTCAGTGTATAGTCATGTCATGTGGAACCTTGGTGTTTGGCCAAATTATCTTCATATGATTGTACGGTCATGCCACGTGTCCCCCTTGCAATGGTGAAATGTGTCACCTTGACCCCTTTGACTTTTTCCTTTGACCTGGTTGACTTGAAATTTGACTGGTCATATCTTTTTCATATGAACTATGTTTGAGGCAATTTTTGCATCATTGGAACGCTATCGTCGAGCTCTATAGATTGATGGAAATTTTTTAGAGCAATTGGGATGATTTAGTTTTGAGATTTTTTTAACCTTTCTAGACCTCTATGGATGTTCTAGATCCTCTTGGACCTTTGCGAGTATTCTTGTATCCTCCTGGATCATCCCTCCCCATTGGAATCCTTTTGGAGAACCAAACGTTTTGATTACTCAACAACTATGTGAGGGTATAGTTAAGTCACCATTCTAATATCCATCCATTTTGGTTTACTTATTTTTACCCCTTTAATACCAAATAAAATATATTCCACATCACCTCGTAGTGAAGTCATGATTCTTCTATCAAGAATAACATCTTTCTATAGCTTTTCCAAAAATTCTGGAGAAAAATCATCAGCTGCTGGAGCATGAATATTTTTATATTCATACATAATCATAGGAGGATCATAAAGCTTCAAATTGTCAACATTTACCACTGAATACATTTTCATGTAGGCTTGTAGATCTAAACAAAAGGAATGAGTACCAATCTTATCCAATATATTGAATGGACAATATCAGATTGGCCTTAGATTTTTACCTCCACCTTTCATTCTATCCTTGATGATATGTAACCATACTTGATCACCGACTTCAAAATGATGATCAACCTAATGTTTGTCATGCCTTACCTTATATTTGAATTGAATTTTCTCCAATGTTTCTTGTACTAATTGATGTACCTAATGAATTATTTGATTGAACCTTTTATCTTTATTTGTATCATCCTATCCATCTTCTTTACCTTCTTTTCTAAAATAAAATTCTATAGATGTTTTACGCAAGTACCCCAAACATACTTTAAAATGATTTTTTTGAGTAGAGGAATGCATTAAATAATTACAAAAATGTTTTACATAAGGTAATTGTTCATCCCATAACTTAGGATGCTTGTTGCAGTACCCTTGAAGTAGATGTGCCGTTGTCATTTTTACCACCTCTATCTGTCCATTTTTCTGCAGATGAAACTTTGTGCCCTTCTTTATCTTAGTGTCCATGATATCCCATAAATGAGACCAAAAATTTCCTAAAACGTGAGTCTTGATTTGATATAATAGATGTATGAAGTCCAAAATGAACCCATACATGAGCAAAGAACATCAATGTTGTTTGTTCATTTGTAAGATGTTTATTGCATGGCATCAAAATATACATCTTGTTGAATCTATCCCTGACGACATACATATAATCATGACCTATCCTGGACATTGTCAAACCCCCTACAAATTCCATGGATATACTTTCCCATGGTTGAGAAGGTACTAGAAGTGGCATATATAATCCCAACTTTTTGTTTCTAGCATTGCTTCTGGCACAGATAACACACCCTTTGATATACTTGGAAATTGCTTCATTCATTCGATGCCAATAACAATATCTATGCAACTATAAAACTATCTTACCAACCCAAAAATGACCAAAAATGAGAGATGTATGATCTTCTCTTATTATATTTACTCTTTCATGCCTGGGTATACAAATATTTCCAAGTTGATATAACAAATTATAATGCATATAATAATATGACTATTCTTTGCCACGAGTTAATGCATCATATACATATTTAAAATATTCATCCTTAACATAAAACTGAGGAGTTTTATAGACTTAACATCATAGATGGTCATCATGAGAGTGATGATGAAAAGGTCTCCATATAAATGAATGGCCCGAGATATGAGATTCATGACAAGATGAACATGGTGATAATAAAAAATATGGAAGATGCTTATCAGGTTGGTTTGAACGCGGAAGAGATATTGGCCCGAAAGAAAGGTCAAAGAGGAAGAGGTAGAATTCAGATAAGAGGCTAAGTGATCGCCTAGGACAGAGTATAGAAGCCCAAATATGAATAGAAGAAACCTCATAACCACCCAGAAAGGGGAGGAAGTTCATAGGGAAGATAATATTCCGACAAGAATACTTTTCCTCGAGAAAGAGGAAGAGGAAGAGGTAGAGGAGGTGAAGCAAAGTATTTTGTCTGTGGGAATATATGACACAAATCTTGGGAATGTCCCCATAGAAAAATGGATGGAGGAGGAGAATCTCACATTTCATAAGCACAGATGAGAAATGTTGAGACAAAAGATGTAGAAGGTGGAAGATCCTTGATGACGAGGAAAATTCTCTTAAATCCAAAGAAAGAGATGGAGAATCTAATCCAGAGGAATAGTTTGTTTATAACTGCTTGCAAAACCAAGGATAGGGTATGCAAGGTGATAGTTGACAATGGAAACATAGATAATCTAGTATCCACAAATATGGTGGAGAAGCTAGAATTGGAGACAATTGCACATCTGATTCCATATAAAGTCTCGTGGTTGCAAAAATGACATCAGGTAATAGTCACTAAACAATGTTTAGTTGAGTTTAAGATAGGGGGTTATAGAGATGATATTTTATGTGACGTAATTCCCATGGATGTTTGTCATCTTTTGTTGGGAAGGCCATGGAAATATGACACAAATGTTACTCATGACAGAAGAAAGAACACTTACACCTTGGAGAATAATGGTAGGACACATATTTTACTACCAATTGAAGACAAGAAGGAGAAAGCATAAACAAGAAATACTATACTTATCATGAGTGGGAAGGAACTTCTTGATGAAGTCAAGAAAGAACAATAAATGCAGTTTGTTTTGGTTAGAAAACCTAGAGTCATCTTGACCAGTACCTCAATAGATGATCTACTTAAGGAAATTCAGGAATTGCTGGAGAATTTCGTTGATATACTGGTGGACGATTTAAGTTGTCCATTGGACAGAGGAAGCGGAGAAAATTTTCATGTTGTTGAAAGAGAAGATAACTGAATAGTCAGTTTTGGTTCTTCCAGATTTCAGTAAAACATTTCAAGTGAGATGTGACGCAAGTAGATTCATGATTGGAGAAGTCTTAAGTCAAGACAATAAAATAGTGGCATAATTCAGTGAGAAGATAAATGAGGCCAAGAAGAATTAAGCCACTTATGATAAATAATTTGATGCATTCATACAAGTGATGAATAAATGGAGGAACTACCTGGTTCAAAAAGAGTTTGTTTTTTATAAAGAGAACCAGGCCTTACAGTTTATAACCACACATGAGAAACTGAACCAGAAACATGAAAAATGGGTTGAGTTCATGAAGAAATTTACTTTTGTTATAAAGCACATTTCTGGAAATGCTAACAATCTTGTTGATGCATTGAGCGGGAAATGTTTGATTCTACAGGAGTTTCAAGTGAAGAAATTAGGTTTTGATACACTTAAGGAAATGTACAGAGATGATTCAGACTTCAAGGATGCTTATGAAGCATGTGAGGATCATTTTATAAGATACAGAAGCCAATGGATTGAATACTTGATTCATGATGAAGTGTTATTTAGAGGAAATCAGTTGTATATCCCCAAACGTTCTGTGAGAGAAAACCTTTTGAAGGAAAAATATAGTGGGGGATTGGTTGGACATTTTATCCATGATAAAAAAATTGCGCAACTGAACATTTTGTATTATTGGCCAAGAATGAGGAAAAACATGCATAATTTTGTCAACGGATGTAGAATTTACCAGCATGCAGAGGGGAAAACATAGAATACAGGGTTGTATCAACCATTTCCAATACAAGAGAGGTCATGGGACGTGGTAAGCATGGATTTTTTGTTAGGAATGCCAAGGACACAGAGGGGTTGTGATTCCATATTCATGGTAGTAGATAGATTTTACAAAATGGCACATTTTATTCCATGTTACAAAACTAGTGATGCAACACACATTGCAAATCTGTTTTTCAAAGAAGTTGTTTGACTTCATGGTTTACCCAAGAGTATTGTTTCAGAGAGAGATACCAAATTTTTTGGTCATTTCTTGACGACATTATGGAAGAAGCTAGGGATGAATCTATATTTTAGCTTAGCATATCACCCTCAGAAGGATGGACATATTGAGGTAGTAAATCGACGTTTGGGGGACTTATTGAGGAGTTTAGTAGTTGAACATCATAGTCAGTGGGATCAGATTCTGCTGCAAACAGAATTTGCATATAATGACTCACCTAATAGGAATATAGGAAAAATCCCATTCCAGATAATGTAAATAATGCAACCAAGAGGAGTATTTGAGTTGAGAGGCTTAGAGAAGAATGAGTTTAGAAGTGCTGGAGTGGAAGATTTTGCAACAGAAATGCAAGACCTCCATAACAAGATTAAAGAGCGGTTGCAGAGTTCCAACCAGGAATACAAGTGTACAATATATCAACACATGAGAGAGATTCAATTCGAAGTGGGATATTTAGTCTTATCACACCTCATAAAAGAAATGTTTCCAATGGGAACATATAATAAGATGAAGATGAAAAAGATAGGGACATGTAATATTTTGAGAAAATATGAGGCCAATTCTTATGAGATAGAATTTCCAGATGATGTGGGCATATCACCCATATTCAACGTAACAAATTTATATCCTTATAGAGAATATGAAACAAATGGGGCTGCGATTCAGAAGGAAATTTAGTGGGTGAAACAGATTCCTGTAGATGAAAATTCGTAGATGGAAAATATCATTGATCAGAGAGTTGGCAAGAAGACCCAGAGGAAGACTTATCTTGAGTATTTGGTAAAATGGAAAGGACACTCGATTGAGGATGTCAGTTGGGGAAGTGAAGAAGATATCCAGAAACACGGACAGACAGTGTAGGAGCTCATGGACAGGACTCCATGAATTTTTCAGCCAGAGGAGTATGATGCAGGAGCATGGCCAACAATGCAAGTGCAAGTGGAGTACAATTGGATATACACCAATGGAATTTTGCAGGATTTTGAATTTCAAAAGATGGCACATTAATGTAATATCTGAGAAGATATATTTTCTTTTAATGTCTTGGGATTGTAATAACGATCTTGAGTGTTTCTCTCATCTGTCGGTTGTAGGAATTTATTTTAATAAATGTATTGTAGGTATAAATCTTAATTCGATAAGATAGCTTAGAGTTGTAGGAGGGAAAACTTAAGAAGACTCCCTCGTATGTATTGTAGGGTATTATTATCATTCTCATTGTATGAGTAGAATCTGTAGAGTAAGAGAGCATAGGATAGCAAAGAACAACAAATATTGTAGAGTTGTATGAGAAGATAGTTGTTTCTATAGAAAACGTTTACAGAAGCACTTGGATTAATATAAAAATGCTTTGATCCAATTTCATGGTTTTTTATGGTTACTGTATGCATCTATTGAATGGTATTTTTATAGTTTATTTTCAGTCTCTATTATGAATTTGCTTCAATGCCATGTATATGTGATTTCATGTTGAATGTATGAAGTCCCTGAGAAGAGTATAAGTTTGAAGTGTTTCTCTTCCTGAGAATTCCTACAAGGAGTATAGTGAAGGTCCGCAAGGGGTGTGTTGAAAAGATTCTGGGTTTTACCTCATAAATCTTAGGAGAGATAATGTTAGCTTATACCGGTAGAAGTGAAGGAAGAGCACAAGGTCATGCAAGGTGTGTGTAGGCCAGGTCGAAGTCTTAGACTTGTCCAACCTAAGTAAGCAGTTGAATAACTTATGTCACAAGGAGTACGAAAAGTTGGAGTTGTCGAATAACCAATGTTTATTGAGGAAGCCACAAAGGGTGCACACAGCATTCCTTAGAATCCTTGAGTTTGCAAGAAAGACAAATCTTAGGAAGGATGGAGATTTGAAGAGTCCAGAGGAAAGACAAGGGTTGAAGTCACCTCATGGAATAAATCTACGGAGGGTTGACGTCGAGTCATTTGACGAGGAGTCATTGATAAACTGAACGAACGGTGGAAATTCTCGAAGGGAGAAGCGTCGATCCTGCGTTGACAACTAGATCCAGCAGAGTTGGAGGGAGGTTAAGGAGAGAGTCTTTCAAAACTCACAAGCTCAGGAGAGATACCAGCCGTCAAATATGAAGGGGAAAGAGCATTGATTTGGCACTCGGAAATATCAGGAAGTTGGGAGTCAAAGGTTCGAAGGAGAGAGCCATATTCCAACACCAGGGAACGCGAAGTCTCGATTTGCGAATAAATAATATGGACCATTGGATCATGGGAGATAGTGGATCATCGATCTAGCATGAGTAGAACTCAGGTTTCGGAGGAAAGGAGGCAAGCTATCTTTTGGTATTCGCAAAGTGTGAAGTCCCAAAGTATTTGGGGAGTTGGGCTCCAAGTCATAGTCGGAGGTCATACCGTCGAAGGATAAAGAGAGGAGCTAGCATTCGCTAAGATCTAGTTCGGAGTTTGGGGATTAGAAGAGTTGGGGAAGCTTGCAACAGAATACCTGAGGTCTCAAAGTTTTGAATAGACTTTTGGTAAGTCTCGTGGTGATGACCAGTGTTCCCGTGGAAAGGGAACTTAGTCCTAGTGTTTATTCGCATGGGCGTAGTCTCCTGAGAAGGACCTGTGGATTTGTTGTCATGAA